>JAOQGN010013665.1:0-13419 GCA_027564295.1 Himantozoum antarcticum
GTCTTCATGACAACGCCGTCTGACGTCACATTTTTCTGTGTATCACGTGACAATCGAGGCGTCTATACGACGCCGTCGAGCTACAAAAGCGATGCTAAAACTCTCTATTACTGAACTCTACAATATTACTTATATCGAATATTGTCATATTCTGCTATTGCTGTGATACCTATACTCCAGGGGCCAATAAACTTATTCTACCTGTGTTGGCCCCACCAATACTATCTTCTTCTCTGTGTACTGTCTTGTCTAAATCTAATCTTTCTAATCTAATCTGTCTTGTCTAATCACAGGTACAAGTTGCAACAGGATTTGGAAGTGACACAACCTACACTTCAATATCAACAGATTCTTAATAGATTGTGTATGATGGAAAATAGGTGTATAATAGTATTATTATAGCGTTAAATAATTGTTGAAGCTTTGTGAAATAGAAAATAATTATGTTAGTAAGTTTAACTGTAAAACAACAAAAATCTTATGTTAAAGACTTGGAATTATAAAATACATATTTGCATAGGTCATATTCAAATATTTTTTAAACAAGGGAGATAATTCCTATTTAAAAATTACACAATATCACTGTATAATAGTGTACTCTGCTGGCTAGCAGCAGTCTGATTGGCTACAGACTAGACTACTGGCAGCAGACTGATGGTAGCAGAAGAGTGGCAGCAGGGTAGTGCCAGCTGACTGCCTGTTAATAGCTGCAGACCAAGGACTCCTTGAGCAGAGTTAAAGTACTTTAACTCCTTTAACAGACTATAAATGGCAGCAAAGTAATCGCAGCAGACTATATTTAGTGCAGGAACCTTTCTTGTATGCCCTTGCTGTTCACATGTGGTGTACTTGGGCTACAAGAGCGCCTCTTTAATGGGTGCTATTGCTGATCACTCAGATCAGCATGCTGCCTTACCGATCTAAATAAAGTTCCTGCATGTTAAGATTTACACTTTTATACCATAAACATAAATATGTGCATTATTATTCTTGCTGCATAAGGGCTCTATTTCTACCTTTCTATTGTATACTAATTATTAATCCCCTGAGGTGTTACCCTTCTGCATACAACTTGTGCATACATGTATTGCCTGCTATTGTTATTTGGTAAGACTTGATTGTATACCATTTCTAATCTCAATGTACTGAGCTCTATATAAAGAGGGCCAGATTTAAATGTTATCAGATATACTATAATATACCTATAATAAAGGCGTTTTACACTCAACTCTAAACTCCATTCAATTCGTGTCGAGTAATTTAGTGAATTACCAAACTGGTGATCTGCGGATTTTGGGATTGAGCACAAAACACTAAACACTACAGCACTAAGTACTAAACACTATAGTGACTAGTGCAAGCATAATAGTGTTAGCACTTTAGTGTTAGTGAATAGCAATTATAGTGTTCACGATTCACTACTTGATTGGGAATTAATATATTATCTAAATTAAAATTATTATTTTCAACTCATCGACACTACAGTCACAAGTGACTAGTACATAGAGTTTTCAAAGACAGGAGCATCAACTCACTAGAATTAGATTGAAGCACCAACCCACAGTCGGAGCTAGAAAGGAGGACCATTACAAGAAACAGAAGGCAAAGACAGCCAAGCACTAAACACAAATTCTAAATACGAAACACTAGTTCATACTTGGAAAAATTTCCAAAGTTGATGTCGTGCTGTCCAATTAGTGTCGCACGAAGCACTGCACATGAAACAATACTTCACCGGAGACGTCAAAGCTACCCTAGGAAGAATCCAAAGTCCATTTCATGCTCTCTACCCAGTGAGACACGAATCACTAAACACTACTCCGCTGAAGAGATCAAAGTCACTTGGGGAAATCCCAAAGTAGGAAACACTAGTAGTGATGCTGTTGCCTAACACTAACCAAGGCTTCAGTTGCAGTAAAGTCGCGTTCACACTGAGTCATAATGCGGAGCTTACACCTTCAGGAAGCTATAATTAAAAGCCTTCTAGGAGGAGGAGACCGACTGGACCAAAGGGAGGACAACTCTGCCGAGTACTAAGGACGATTGAGGGCAAAAAGGGACAAATACAGATATTTTGGATGGATAGGTAAGCACCTTGTTTTATGGATCCAGTGCTACAACTGTGCCTTTTTGAAACAATTATTGGAGTGTGAATGCAACATTTTTGGAAGTAATTAGCCAATGCTCAGAGATATCGGCAAGTGTAAAGCCATCCAGAGTATTGAGACACAAAACCCCAGAAACATTGTGAGAGAACTTTAGATTGCTATCATTGTTATCGCTCTCCGAGTGATTCTTCGAAAATGGTAAAAACTAGACGTTGCCGACGCGCCAGAGATTTGTCATCAATTAGCCTGGTGCTGGGGAGTAACATGGATGCCATGTGAGATAAGGAGCTACCACTCCAACCTCCATATATAGCTAACACGAATCCCATCAGTCGGACACCGATGTATAGAGACCATCAAGAGGTATATAGACCATATAACACCAGACAAGTTGCAGGAGATACTGCCCCTGTTACACAATCTACTGCAGCACCTGCATGGCCCTCACACATACAGCCAATCCAGAATGCCCGTCAAAGCTGTAAGCACCAGCCTTTACCAAAGGCACAGATATGAAGGAATACCTCAGGCTGCTCAGAATTGTGATATAACACAATGAATACCTCCCCACCCAACAGAACCTGGAATACAGGTGAGGGGTGCTCTGAAAGGACCTGCCGAGCTCATTGCTTACTCTTTTCCAGACAACGATGTGGACAGATTGGAGACAGAACTTCTTGAGAGATACACCATGAGCCCAATAGATCCCCGTTTCCAACTCAAAGGTTTAGTGAGTGGAAAAGGCTGGACTCCAGAACAACTGGCCGAAGAGTTGGTTCACACAGACAGCAGTCACCATCTCGCACCAGCCCAATTAGCTGAAGAGAAGATCGAGGTCTTTTTGGATACACTAGACTGCCCAGATATGGTCATGCATATTTCCATGGCCGAACCTGCCATCCTCCAAGAAGCTGTCAAAATAACCAAGCGGCAGGAAGAATTCTTTGACAGCAGACCCAGATCTGGGCTACCTGCCTTGCCTCGCATGAGAGAAATCATCATGGACAAGACTGAGGAAAGCAACCCTATGCACTTCATGCTGGAACAGCAGCTCTGCTCCAAGAAAGAAGTGAAAAGCTTCAACTGTGGATGTCCACGCTATGCTCCTGATTGTCCAGATCACCCCAAGAGGTCTGCACCAGCTAGAGATCACTTCAGACCCAGCCATTCTAACAGCATATCTCACCATCAATCATCATCTCATTCGTTGGATGAAGCGGAAGACGACGAGATATCTTGCTTCAATTGTAAAGGCCACCACCTCGCAGTCATCTGCCCTGAGAAACCTTGCTCCAGTTCTACAGATCTCCATTCAGAAGGAACACCACCACACTGAAACCATCGAAAACTGCTAAGACCCTTGGTCAGATCCAAGGACCGAAGGCCTGAAGAGGTCCCCAGCCCCTCTACTTGCAACTGCTGCCGCGGCAGTCAATGCTTAGCACTATTTAAGAAACTTCAATCCTCTGTCACTCCACTCAGGATGCCCATAACTGACCCCTCACTGCCGTCAGTCCTCCTCTGGACAAGAAAGACCACACAGAAATAGGTCACATCCATACTCTGGGTCACTACCTACTCAACAACCTACTCAACAACCTCCATTTCAACCGTCTCAGAGGCCTGTTCAATCCAGGGTACTGCCTCCACCACCACCAACCAGACAGTATGGCCATCAGGAGTAGCACCACCTTCATTATCCTACCCCGCCATGTCTAGCATCTCCGGGTTAGGCTCAGGAAGGACCAGGAGGTCATTCAGCTCCAGATAGAGTACCTCCACACCTATGGAGGCCAGCCAATTACTCAACACCTTACACCACAGTATGTGTCACCATCCTACCCACCACCACAGAGCCTGAATGGATGGACAAAGGTTCCAGGATAGAGTCCTGAGCCCAGTCAGAGAACATCCACCACAGTCCATTGTCAGTTCTTCCAACCCATTCCAGGCTCTCCAAGACATAGCGGAAGAGGCATGCCGTCTGACTAATTACCAGTGGCCTAGACCAAGGAGAACCAGATGAGCTCGTGCACCATCCCAGCCCCAGGCCGCTACAGCCACGGCAGTCTTTGTTAACCTGACACAAAGAGACACTGCACCCGGCCAAGAATACTTTCTTCCTGGCCGCATCAGTTATCAAGCAGTCTCCTGTCTGGTGGATTCAGGCTGTACCCTCACCGTCATCTCCAAAACAGTGTTCAACACTCTACCACCATCCATCAAGAGAGCTCTCAACCAACAAGACAGAACAGCTAAAGTGGCTGATGGCTCATCTACCACTACCTAAGGGACCCTCAGAGGGAGCCTCCACCACCGGCGATACCAACATAATTTCCTGGTGGACAAAGTTTAGAAAGACGTACTGCTTGGATTGGACTTTCTGCAATGCTTTTGAAGCCGGACTCTGCATCTGCGACTCAGTACTAATAGTCGGAAGCCACAAGCTGCAGTGCAGGATGATACTGGTAACTTGCTGTTGGCCCAAGTACAGCTGTTCATACCTGTCATCCTACCGGTCCGGGCCGAGTGTCTAGTCACGATTAGACTCAACCATGCCATCTCAGGGCAACACTATACAGTAGAGGCCATGAACATGACCACCCCTAATCAATGGCAATCAAACTGACACCCGCCAGTAGTTAAGACATCCCTGTGAGAATATTCAATCCACAACAACAGATAATAAATCTTCCGGTAGGAAAAAGCATTGCCACACCCACAGCAGCAGAACTAATCAGGGACTCCGCTACTGACCCACCTGTGTAGCTGCACAGATTTTCTGGCAATGATAATCGCCACATACCAGATGCTCCAGAGCACCTCCAGTCACTATTCAGCAATTCCTAAGCTTGCTGCTCTCACCCAGAGGAAGTCAGTCGCCTCTGACATCTTCTTGTCCAGTACCAAGACGTATTCAGCACCTGTTCCACTGACAATGGCCACACAGACTGTATCACTTACTCCATCCCTATCCAGATCAATGCTCCCCATTAAGCAGTGCTGCAGAAAGCTCGGTCCTGAGAAGGAGAAGGAAGTCGACAAGCAGGTCCAGCAGCTGTAAGCAGCAGATAGAGCAGTCAGAGAGCACTTGGTCAAACCCAGTTGTAATGGTCAAGAATAATGATGGCAGCTGGTGGTTTTTGCATCGATTATTGGAAGTTGAACGAAATCATAATCAAAGATGCATACCCCTGCCCCGCATTGACGACAGCATGGACGCCTTAACTCTTTCACTACGGAGTTTATTATTAGGTTTGACGGAGTATATTTTCAAAATGTGATATGCCTAACTTGGGTTTCATATTCTGAGAGAAATATCAAAGTTAGAGCCTTGAAGTAGATATGGAAAGTGATCACAACTAAATTATCTATAAGATGAATCTATTTTTGGGCTGGGTTGGGGACATAGACCAGGTAGGGAAAAAAGCTTGAGCATCATTAGATTTAGTGCCACTGGAAGTGAAACTTCACACCTAGACGTTTGAAACTAAGCTTATTAGGATTCCTTGACAATCTGAATCTAGTAGAGTTAGTTTTAGTTACAAAGGTTACTTCTGGTGCACATAATTCCACTCAGCAGCACTAAGAAATGCATTAATTTTCCTAGAATATATTGAGTACTTTTTATTTTTGATATACTGTGTGAACCGTTAGTCCTAGACACTTCTAGCTTTTGACATTGTATTCTCTGGAAAGATCCGCACAAGATACATTTTTATTATATTAATAGGTCTCCCACACCCATCAGTCTCACAGTCAGCACATGATCAAAGTGACTGACAGACTGACTGATACTGGGAAATCGTTTTAGAATGCTCAAGTACACATACTCAACTACCAGAAAAGTGATAAAATTTATTCTCCTACCTGAAACTAGGTGGTGACCTACCTGTAGAACTGATTTGGAAGTGGTGACAACAAATAAATTTTCCAAAAGTAGTAAACGTATATGCTGTAGGCACCCATCACCAACCGGAAGTGAAGTCAAAAAGTGAAATCGAACACGGTTCTTTATTAATAGCATTAGTTCCAAGGAAATTGATATATGGAAAAACAGCTGAAATCTTTATCTATTGGACCAAAGGAAAGTATGACTCTAGCCCCTCCAGAATTAGAGTTGCAATATTATTATTTTGACGATCACACAGAATGGCTCACAATCCGCATGTTGCAGCCATTGCTAACTAACTGTGGCTCATTATTTGGCACAATGTAGAGAAAGAATTAAGTGGCAGTAGATACTTCTCCACTCTTGATTTCCACTCCGGATACTGGCAGGTACCATTGGACCAGGATACGACAGAAAACTCTGCATTTGTGACCAGAAATGACCTCTGATAATGGAAGGTCTTACCCTTCGGATTCACCTCAGCCCCATCAATGCTTCAGTGCCTGATGGAGAAATTACTCAGAGGACTCCACTGGAAGACCCTGCTCTTGATGGCATGATCATCTTTAGTGATACCATTGATAGTCATCTGGATCACATGGAAGAAGTACTGAGACACCTGAAAGCCACGGGGTTAGAACTTACGCCAAGTAAATGCAAGCTCTTCAAGAAAGAAGTCAAGTATCTAGGGCATGTAATGGCTGCAGCAGGTGTTAGCACTGACTCTGAAAGGATAGATGCAGTCAGAAATTGGACACAGACAAAGTAGTCAGGGTGTTCTTAAGCCTAACAGGCTACTACCGCCGGTTGATTGACCACTAGCTGACATAGCCAGACCGCTGCACCACCTCACCAAGAAAGATACTATCTTCCAGTGGAGTGAAGCAGCCCAACACAGCTTCCAGCAACTACCACAAAGACTCCTCTCTGCACCCATCCTCGGGTATCCAGATCTTAAACTAGACTACACACTGAACACAGAGACATGCAATGAGACCAGAGGAGTGGTGCTATGCCAAGTCCAGGATGGGCTAGAAAGTCCCATAGCATACTTTAGTAAAACCTTCAGTCCAGAGGAAACAAATTATTGTGTCACCAGAAGAGAGCTGCTTGCAGTTGCCAAAGCTGCTCAACACTTAGGTCATACCTCTACAGAAGGATGTTCAATCTATGGATGGACCATGAGAGCCTGACCTGGATGGTATGACTTATGGACCTAAGGGGACATGTTGTCCGCTGGCTGGAGGAGCTTCAAGAATTTAATTACATGCTGGAACAATGCAGAGGTCTTTCCCATCTCCTGACAATACCATTGCACCACCACCATACCACCCAGAAGACAGTAACCAGTGCCCCTGCTCTCTGCCCTCCTGCTCGAACCAGAGGGCTGATCAAAACAAACCGCTGTACGGTTGGTACGGCCAGGCAGTGATGTGCTACATCTTCAACAGAGTTAAGAGCCGCTAGCCAGAATATATCGGGTTGTCAAAACCAAGACGCCCATACCTGAGCATGAACTACGGGAAGCAGAGCCAGAGATGAAAATAATGGGCTCAGTTATAGGAGCACCTCTCTCTCATAGAAGATGGAATTATCCAGGTAACTGTAATCAGAAATTATAGCCATGTGACAATCAACGCATGTCTACCATCTCTAAGACATGCCATAATTATGGAAACACACCAAGCCGCCCATCTAGGAGAATGGAAAACAACCAAAGCAGTCCAACTCAACTGGCACTGGTCAAGCATGCAGTCAGCTTTCAGACGCCCTGTGAAAGTGTGCGAAATCTGTCAAAAGGCTGAGAACTCAGGCACTCATACCCCAGTCACCAGACACTGACTACATTCTGGAAGGCCTTGGCAAAGAGTCGCGATCAACTTCACCAGACCACTAGACAGGACGAAAAGGGGCAACAAATGGATTCCGATTGTCATGAGCCACTTTACGAGGTGAACCGATGCAATCCCTCTACCTGATGTCCCTGCGGAAAGAACTGCTCAGACACTACAAGACCGAATATTCTCACAATTAGGCATTCCAGGGATTCTCCACTCAGACCACAGCCAGAACTTTGAAAGTGCCTAATGACAGAGCTATGTGAATTATGAGGCGTAGACAAATCCAGAACCACCTCCTACAGACAACAGGAGTCTACGAGAGGCTACACCAAACTCTGAGCGACTGCCTGAGATCCCTCTTAGAAGACAGCCACCACCAGGTCACAGACTGAGGCCTACTGCTACCTCATATCATACAGATCATTCGGGCCACTCCCCATAAAGTGACTGGTGAATCTGCAAACTATTTAATGCTAGGGAGAGAGATCCACCTGCCTGCTATGCTACTCCATGAAGAGGTTGCCAGTGAACAACAATTTACAGTAGAGCATGCTCAGAACCTCTCCTAAAGCGCACCACCTCCTCGGAACTCGGCAGCTGTAAGTCCAGTTACAGGACAGCAAAGAACAGACTACATATGGCCGAGATCACATCATCTCAAGCAAGCCAAAGCCAGAAAGCTGAATACGATGTTCGTGGGACCATATCTTATTGTGGAAGCCTTCCCCTTCCATGCAAATAGATTACGGAGAGGAGACAAGGAATCCATACAGCATGAGGCTAGAATAAAGCTCCATGTCTCAGTTGACAGGGCTACATCAGAGGTACTGTGTAGAGACAGCCCCACATGATGCCAGCCATCAAACCAGTCAGAAAAGTGGTGGAAAGCACCGAAGCCTATCACCCACACAGGCCAGTCCCACAAATAAACTATAGGCCTTCGCTACACCTATTCATTGGCTACTGGGATCAGAACTACCAGTCAACAGTGGAACAGGGGAAATAACATCAATACTTGGAGACTCAGTCTCCATCTGTATTACCAGACCTCCAACCAGCAATTCTGGCCATAGAAAACAGAGCAGCCAACCCCTCACCAAGATTGGGAGTCAACAGGGACAGAAACGCTTGATTAATTTATTTGTTACTAGTCACAAGATTAAGAACAAGCAAGATTAAATATGGTGATACTACTTAAAATAAATATATGGGTGAAAAATATGACTGAAAAATAACAAACAAAGGAGCTAAAAATCAAGATAAAACACATCAGCTAAAACAACATAATTAACCCATTATAATGTATAAAATCATCTTTCTAAGAAAACAATCATGACCTAGGGCACTACGTGTCTTAAGTGTCCTCAGTCTTCCAGATGGTAGCTTATCAATAAAAGGGGTGTATTGGGTGATCTTCATCTAAAAACATTTTACAAATATATGCATTCAATCTATCTTCGACTAAACTGGCCATATCCAAACTAATCCGTTTTACACCTATCTTTTGTGCAATCTTAAAAACCTTTCTGAGGACTTTCTTTTGTGTTTCATAGAGGTGATTAAAAATGACTGGCAGACAATAAAATATTTTAGACATTGCAAAACTGGTAAAGAGCTGGACAACTAAAATATCACTGGCACCAAGAAAAATGAAACGCTTTATAACATAGTCTTCAACAGGAACTGGTGAGCGAATTACAAATATGGTGCTCAAACTGTAGCTTGTCTAATATAACTAAAAGGTATCTCACTTTGTTTGACATAGCAATTTGGCAATTATCAATGGAGATAGAAGGTACTACTGGAAGGTTTCTCTTTGTCGTATAAAGCATTTCATTAGTCTTTGAAACGTTTAAAAGCAAGTCATTTTCTTTAAAAACCACTGATAGGCGGTTAATCTCACTGACATAGTTTAAAACATTTGACTGAGATGAAATGAGACCTATAATGACAGTGTCATCAGCATATTTAAGAAAAGAAATGTTGTCAATATCTGATCTAATCATGTCTGTATATGTGGAAAAAAGTAGTGGGCTTAAAACTGTTCCCTGAGGTGTGTCTGCGTTTGTTCTTAGTCTATCTGACGGTAAATTTCCAACTTTCATATATTGAATTCGTTCAGAGAAAAAACTATTCACCCATTGGACAACTTTATCACCTAGGTGATGCAAACGATATATAAGATTAGCTACGTTTATGGTATTAAAAGCCGAAGAAAAGTCTAAACACACAAAAAAATGCCCTGCTATTACTACTCCGTTAAGGGGGGTCTTCAAGCACCCCATCATCTACTACTACGATGAGGAGGAACCGAAAAACCCCTACTATTACCACTCCAAGAACACCAGCTGTAGCCACAAGTAACTTGTCACCACCATGTAATTTGGAGTTCCAATCATCCACCGCGAGTGGAAACGGCAAACAATTTCATCACAGTAGATCTACACCCAAAGCGCAATGCAAAAACTTGGGAGTTATCACATCGGCCTTCAGGCCAGAGCAACCAGCAAACAGGATTCCACCAACTATGATTCAAACTTTCCACCGCTATCTGTAGAATACCAAAACCTTCGGCCCAGACGTGACCAGAAGTTTTATCAAAATGACTATGGAGAGTCCTTAAGAATTGCATAGGGGAGGTATGGGCCCACCATACTATCACGAAATTCGAATCCTCACAAAGAACATCAAAAACAGTCGCCTTTTAAACGTCACACAGAGTACACCGCAACCCTTACTGGACTAGTAAAGACTATAATTATATTGTAACACATCAACTGTTACTAAAATTGCAAAGACTAGATATTATGCTTCATTTTTTATTTTATTCAGGCCAAATGCTACATTGCCATTATTGGTATGTGGCGTTTGCTACACAACAGCTACTCATATCTCTCGAAAATGGGCGCCGAAGATCCCACATACATGCCACATATGTAGCAAAAACTACTCTACTAGGTTCTCACTCTTTAAGCATACCAAGGCTGCAAGTCACTATGTACCGAAGAGCAGTAACACTGCTTTTCCACCTAAATACAAAATAGCATACAAAGCAAGGACACTAGAGACACTAGCTCAACCTTCAGCAAACCTGACATTAACAGAGTTCCATATCCACTCCTAGAGAGACAATGACTAGTGCTGAGATTCAATATAATCGAAAGCAACCAGAGTCAAAGACTGTAGCTTCTGGTCTCAGGCAGCAACTACCAAGAAAGCCAGCCCAACCCTAGGTAACCGGTGGTTCACCGGAGTTGGGTGCCTAGAGAAGGAGAATATAGCAGCGAAGACATTCCTAAACCATCCTGGACAGCCACATCCCACAGTACATCCAACGGCTAGTAGGGGCGAGTATACTATACCACGGGTGCCCAGAACACCTACAGCTACACCTACACCTGTAGATCTACCAGAGAACAAAAGAGGAAGAACGAGAAGAAAGCAGCAACAAAACCTTTACTCCAAAAGCTTCTCCAATTAATCATAGTTGGGAGATAATAGGAGCCGCTTTGTCTTCACAATCTGCATCTGTAGAGAGACGCCTCCTCTTTGATACTGACAGAAGCGATGATATTGTTGTGGATTGATGCACTTCCCCAACCTGTACATACATATCTACTCTACTACATACTACTCTGCTACTCCGCTACTACATACTACCACTAACCACACTGTGGAATCAACTACCTAAAGACTTGAGAACAGTATTTCCTCAATGCAGTTTAAAAAAGAGCTGAAGCACCACCTACTACGCTGAGGTTTCTACCTCCGCCTTGAGGGCCACTGCCAACTCCATTAGGGCCTGCGCCTATACTAGTCTCGCTATTGCGCACCCGGTCCCATCATCAACCCCATGGATCCAAATTGCATAGATAATGATTATTTTTCCATTATCGATATTCTTTCCATTTTTCTCTTCTTTCTTTCTATTTCCTTAAAATGATGACACATAATAAAAGTTAAATAAAACTCTACTACTCTACTATTTCATACTACTCCTACTACTACATGTAGATGTTGTGAATATCCATATCCAGAGTCTCAAGTATCAAGTATCCAGTACCTATCTCAAGAGACTAGCAAGCGCCTCTGCAGTTGCAGCTAGGTATAGGAATGTGCATTTCTAATTACCATTTTTTTTCTAATTATTCTAATTAGCAATTAGAAAATGTAATTATAATTACTTTTTTCTAATTATTCTAACTTAGAAATTAGAAAAATCTAATTCTAACTTTTGTGAAATTTTCAAATTTTGAAATTAGAAAAATCAAATTCTAATTTTTTATAACTGTGAAATTTTGATACTAGAAAAATCTAATTATATTTTTTCATAATTGTCATATTGAGAAATTAGAACAATATAATTCTAATTAGTTTTCAAATTAGAATAATATTAATTCTGATGTTTATGGCTGAACCAGATATGGAATTAGAAATTAGGAAATTAGATTGGGATTTCTTGTTCTAATTCTTATTTATCTAATTCAGAAACACCATTGCTCTCCACTCTAATTGGCTTCTAATTTTCTAAATTAGAAATATAATTTCTAATATATTTTATAAATTAGAATAAGAAAATTATTCTAATTTTTTTTATGCCCGCTTCAACTATGGAATTAGAAATTAGAAAATTATATTGGGATTTTGTGTTCTAATTTTTGTTTTTCTAATTTAGAAAACCCATTGCTCTTCGTTCTGATTTTCTTCTATAAATTTTCGATATTAGAAATTCGAAATATTAGTCTAAGTTTTTTTACATGTCCCAAATTTAGTTTGTACCAAAGATCAGGTGACGATTTGGAAATAGTCTCCACTGCCCACCTCTCTCCGTTCGAGTGGGGGCGGGTGACAATGTCCATAAAAAAGGTCCAGCTGATGCATTCACAATTTTATACTAATTGTTGGGTGGCGATTCTGAAAGAGTGGGTCTCCAGTATCTACCCCTCCCAATTCAGGTGGGGGTGGGTGACAATGTATAAAAAATTTTAGCTGATGTATTTGCGAGTTTATACTAAATGCTGGCTGGTGATTCAGAAAAAGGTGCCCACTTGCCACCCCTCTCAACTTGGGTGAGGTAGTTCCCAATATACAGGAAAATGGCCTAGACAATGCATTAGCAAGTCCATACCAAATGTCTGGCATCGATTTGGAAAAAGTGGGTCTCCAGTACTCAAATTTTCCAATTTTGGTGGGGGTGGGTGATCTGGGCCTGATAAAGGGTCTATCAAACGCATTCGCCAATTTATGCCAAATATCAGGTGGCGATTCGGAAACAGTAAGTCTTCAGTATCAAACACTCTCAATTCGGGTGGGGGTGGGTCCAAAGTGCTGGAAAAGGGTTCAGCTGATGTATTCGCGAGTTTATACTAAATGTCCGTTCTATCGCCACAGGAAATGAACTCAGAACAGGCAATTGTAGCATTTATCTGAATGTCCGGATACACCTTCACCCAGCTCTATATACCAGGTACCAAGTTTGGGGCCATAAAGGGTCCAAACTTGGTAACTTGGCAATATTTTTATATTGCAAACATAAGATCAGTTGTTACCTATTGCATAGCAGCCTGTTACAGTCAAT
>JAOQGN010013776.1:0-13418 GCA_027564295.1 Himantozoum antarcticum
GCCCCCCTGTTTTAATTTGTTTTTGCCAGGCTTTTTTTTTTTTGAAGTTCCCCCCCCCCCCCCCACGACAGGGCCAGTAGAACAATTCTTTCTTTTTCTTCTTTTCATTATCATAGACAGATAGCATAAATTTGAATACATACATACATGAATACATACACTTACATACATACATATAATCAATTTGTTCTGCTGGCCCTGTCGTGGGGGCAACTTGTCAAAGACAGGCTATACAACGTCATACAATGACAAGATCACACTTGAAAATTCATGTTATTTATAATTTCCGAATTCAAAATTTGAATTCAGCATTGGGCATCATATGCACAGAATGGTCCTTTATACGCTGCTTGTTTGTTTCTAAAATTAATTAATGTTAATTGGTTGACTTTTTCAATAGTTTTGCTGCAATTTGTATAAATGCCACGTGAGCTAATACAGTGGCAACAAACAATGATAGCATTGTTTCAAATGTGTTTGTATATTATGTACTGCATGCAAGCGTAAGCAAGAAAGAAATGTACAACACACACTTGTCTTACTTGACAGTTTGTTTGTAGTGATTCAATAATGTTAGCTCCATGCAAATGGTTATCATAAATATACAAGCAGCAGAAAAATTGACAGCAATCGTAACTTACGGTCTTCTGCTATCTCATTGTAGTTCTATAGAGTTGGCATATTAAATGGCAGAGTACAATGGAGAAGGTACCAGAAGCTACACCTCCCCTAACACTTCACATCCATCCACAGCCTACACAACTCCGAGCTCTTCAAGAAGTTCTAGTCGGTCATCACACTGGTCACAGCTCGCCGATACGATATAATGGGAACAGAATACACGCAACACATCAGGTAACCTTCAGTTTTCTACCTTTCCTAAATCACTTTACATATTAAAAATGTAGAGAGCAGTTTTGTGGATATGCTCAAAACTGATATCTTCCAGTAAGCCGTAACACGTGTTTCATTACTTGCAGCTGTATTGGTCTAATGGCTAGTTCAGATAATAGGCCCAATACGAGTTCCGATCCTGGTCAAACAGGGGGACCGTGAGAACGTCTTAAAAAATTTAACCAACACACATTCCATTCCGATTATGTAGATTCTTCTTTGTGTAGCGAGAAAAAGTGAAAATAGAATCGAGCAACAAATGCGAAAGAACTGATAAATACAGTGCAGGCCTGGGCAGAAGTCATGTGCGTCACGAAAATCTTTCAACCAATCAAAATCAACCAATCAAAAGTGCTGGTATAGTGATCTTTTAAACCATCTCATAAGCAAAGTTCAACTTTTCCAAACCGCCAAGATCAAGCGATCAGATCAGATTTTGCATCGGTTCCAATCAGACCACCATTGGAAAAGGACAGGTCCGAGATTTGGGACCATTATGTGAACATCAGATATGGTATGTCAATAACATGGTATTAATATAAATTTATCATGCTTACTAGCAAGAAGTACAATTAGTCCTAGGCCATTAGTGTCTTGTGAGAAGACAAATCTATCAGATTTAGTATGACGTCGAGAATCCTATGTTGATGACTCGACTTATCACGTACAGTTTAGATAATTATTAACTAATGGTCAACTTAGTTGGATGGTGATCAGTGTTGGCAATGATATACTCGATGGGTGCTATTATATTGCAATTAAAAATTAACAGTCAGTAATTATTTCACTTTCGTTTAGGAAAACAGAAATGATTTGAAGCAGCAACGGATGTCTGAAGTCAAGCCGCATATGCTGCTTACACAGTCAATATCGGTAATATTATTTACACTGAACACGGACCTTCAGGTGTCCAAGCTGGAATCGTGTCGTCAGACTTTTGGAAAAAGTCCGTGGAGATTTCACCATGTTACAGAAGCTAACACTGCCAAACAATCAAGCAAGCATGTACTGCATGGCAGGCAGGAATTCTATGAATTAATGCCTGATTTACCACTATTCTGCACCAGTGCCATTCATTACGGGAAACCGTTACTAAGAATCAACATTTTTACACACAATCACTCCGAAATGGTGACATTTTATAGCAATCTAATAGGACACAATCCAACATCCGTCCGAGATAATTTTTCTTACTTTACATTTCTGTATACTAAAGATTTGACATTGCAATTATCACTGAAAGGCGATTCAAGATTAATGCCATATCCTATGGATCAAGTGGAATTGGTGTTGGCTCTTGATAAAATTCCAAAACTTCCAGGTCTAGACAAACTATCGGATACCATGTACAGTGTTAACGATCCAGATAGCAACATGCTTTTACTCATACAGACTGCGCCTACTGTTGACGTTACGGAAGGCAATTCTGAACAGCTCCTAATCAACCCTGATAATCTAAAGTCTGATTCAAAAAAGTCTTTAAAAATAGACGAGGATGAGAGTTTGAATGCAACAAATTGTGTTGAAAAACGACCAGACGTTATTCCACAGCAGGACAGTTTTATAGTTTCTTGTGCTCATTCACGGGTCACAGCAACAACCAAAGTAAAGAATTTTAGAAGCACCAGGAGGCGAAGTGGCAGCCCTGCTAACCTACGTAGAAAGCTGGTCATACATACAAGTAGCAGTCTCAAACCTAGTTCTTCTATTGATGACCTGCAGACAGACTCTATCAATAACAACAATTCTATTGCATCCAAAAGAAGAAATTCTGTTGACATTTTAGCCACGTTTTAAATACCGATATTTCAAAGAGTTGTCAGACTTTCTGTTAATCTAGTCAAAGTCAAAGTACACGTATATATTACATGTACAAGCCATATTACAAGTACACGTATATATTACATGTACAAGCCATATTTAGATATCTATTCTAAAGCTTGGCGTAATTCTTCCCTACTTGTATTTACCCTGTCTACTATTTACAATAATTTGCATTTTGTATCAAATTCTCAAATGACTGATGCCTATTAATAAACTTCCCTATTCTGCAAAGTGACATTTTAATTAATGTGCCATTGAATGTTATTGATGCCTTATAACACTTGTACAATATACAGTAAGTAGTAAGATAATGGAAATTTGAAACCTTCTACAATGTTTAGCTTCAATGTATTTTGACCTTTCCCAATCATGTATGACATGCCCGTCCATGGAAGCAGGAAGAATTAAGTGAAATTAACTAAGTGAGGTGTGCGGTAAGTGTGATCAAACAACACGTAGTTAGAGAGGACTGGGAGTGACAAACATCGGCATGGTTTTGTAGTAATTTTCTGGTTACATGGCTGGTTTCAAGTTTGCATGATGATAATGGAAAAGCCCCACAAATATCGTTGCATCTTTCCACTTGTTCACACCCTAAACCAGTACTTTCGATAACGTTGGTTGTTTTATAGGTGGCCTTGGTATTCACTGCGCATGCTCAAACTTTAGTTAACCCACAATATTGCTACTTTAGTATATGTTGCTTGCATGGGCACTGAGGAATTGTCCCTTCGGTCCCTTTCTTTCTCTTTATTTTCTTTATCATTCTCCGGAAAAAGAAATATAAAGAAAATATTAAAAATAGAAAGAGAAGCGAAGGGACAACTCCTCAGTACTCAAAGTTCCTTGGCTTGGCTTATATATGAAAACATGGTATACATTTACATTTGCAATTTATCAGATTTCTGCTTACTTGAAAGTTGAAACTATGTTAATTCCTGTACACTATCTACGTGTATCTTGGACAAAATTAGGAAAAGCAGAACACAAATTTTCCATATTAGTGAAATCATGGCATATGCATAATTATTACACCGAAATGCAGTTGGAAACTAATAAAATACTGATCATTTCGAATGTTATTTCAGACAGACTGGTTTGCTAATGGTAGTTGTGTTATTATAGTATACTACTACTATACTATGCAGAACTATACAGAAACACTGGCAACTGACGTGGTGCAAAGCACCCTTGCCCAGACTGCAGAACGTTTTTTTTGTTTGGTAGTAGTGCACCAGTGAACTACCAATGAACAGAACTAACTAAACTATGCATGTCCACAGGCCTGTGGTTATCACGTACTTGCACCTTCTACTACACCTATAGCAGAAATATCGGCAATTACAAAGTGGTTGGCAGTTGCTACTACTGAACTTAATTGACTATTTTCAGTTTAGGAGTTATTTTCCCATTACGATAGGCGAGCTTTCTTTAAACTGTTGCCAACCGCAGTCAATACCACTACGGGCCACAGGCTACACTACCACCTCGACGGGAGGTGGCACAAGCATGCTTTGCATGTATATACACTTGGACAGTACTGTATGTTTTACTATTTCCAATTCTGTTGTAGTAATAACCTAAAACATAGAGTTATCTTCACTCCCACAGCTGGAAGGTTATTAGAATTATTAGATATCTCCTGAGGGAAGACAACTCCATAATCTAAAGTAAGAGCAACCTCAATCATATTGGTTCATACTAATTTTAGAGTGAGCTCCTGAAATAATAAGATATTTTGCATACTCTATATTCCAATTGAAAAATAATACATACAGAATGGATTTCAATTTTATTGGATTTGAAATCCTCACAATATTTCTATCATCACTTCTATAATAAATCTTGTTGTGATTTACTGTAGTTGCCACATCCTCACACTATCTACTTGCATAGCGGCATCATCACCCTGCCATGTTGATTGCCATAAGTGTTTAGCTTTCCAGAACTTCTCAGGTCCGTTGCCATCCCTGTTAGACCATGGCTTGTTGTATCCAGCATTAGCCACACCATCAGGGAAAAATCCACTTGTACCACCAACGGCAACATTCATGATTAGGTAGAACTGATGAAATAAAAATAATGAGAATATACAGATGTTGAATATACTTACATACAGCAAGTAGCCCCGGTAAGTAAGTTGATTATAATATTGACTGATCAGTTGGATTATACGGTATAATACAAATACTGAATATGCATGAAATAACCTCTGCAGTAGATAGTATGACTTGTATGCTCTAAAGTCTAAATGGTTTAACCACTTGGTATCAAGCTGTGCTACATCCACTGCATTCTCAAGAGTTGGCTCCAAATATGTTTCAGAGTGTGCCCATTGATAAAAGAAACTTGACGAGGCTGTCTCAAAGATATTTTATTTGCATAGCTACCACTCTCACTCATTTGGTATCAAGCAGCTGTCCAATATTATGCTACTTGGATGGCCCAGTGATTCGTCTTAGTGTCATTACCAACACCAATTAGCATATACACTGTACTCTTAAGAGAAACAATTTTGAATTGATCGCTTACCTCCTTATCAAAAGGTGCATTGTTAGCATGGGCCCAAATATTGTTTCCTGGAAGATTTCCCCATCTAAAGAAACCCTGACTTGGTGTAGCAAATTTAGCAATGTGGCCATCGTCTAAGTAAAAGCTACAAAACATTGCAGTCACTAATCAGATACACAGGCAACTCTATAAAATTATCTTTCGGTAGTCGTATACTGCATTTTCATTTTCAGGAATAATAAATTTCAGAAATTTTTAGAACTAGTAATTATAAGCAAGTGACTACAATTTTGAGATCTACTACTACTAGACAACCGTTTATCTATTGAATTGCATGGCAAACTCATTGCTTTTTCCATGCCTACCACATTTGTACATCTACCTGTAGGGTTTCAGCAAAGAGCTAAACTAACACAGTACATTGCTATCCTTGCCAAAATTCAAAACTGAATTAGGGCTCACTTTCGAACTTTTTAAAAACTAAAAATTACTTTAAATCTCAATTTTTTTCTCATTGAGCAGAAATTAATTATTTTCTCTGTAATATTTATTTAATGCGCATGTTTTTAATACCGGTTTTACAGAAGCTTGCAGTTGAATGAATATAGGCAAGGATAGAAATGCTTCCATAAATAGTAATTATTACATGTATATTATAAACTCAGAGAGAGCTTATGATCATTTTTTAATTAAATGTCATACAGCCAAACAAGAGAAGTCATTCTTTTACTTTGGTGTCAAGCCTTTGTTATAAATGTAGTACAGTTTGTTTTTTATAATTATTATCATAGAGATATTTGAATTTTAACTGGACTAGTATTAGTGATTATTTTCTAATAATGGTATACATACTTTTATATACAGCTAATGTGTTCAACGTGGTAAAAAAATCAAGCTGTCTAGTGTCTATAATATATAATTATGTTCTAGCACTAGTATATTATAAGTCTAATGCTCAGGTTGTGTCAAACAATTCAAATAAACACACAAATATCAAGTTCTAGCCCAGATTTGGCTATAAAGTTTGCTAGATCATGGCTATGCATATCACATGATGATATTTCTTCTCCTTCTGTATTTAACTCTCTCAAGCTGAGATAGATATAAAAAATAGAAGGTATATCCCCACCTGCAAGTTGGCCTATGGAGCTAAGCTAATCTCTAACTTTGCCACGCTACTGAAGTTATGGAAATAAGACTCACTCCATTCCATTCTGGTCCCAGTAGAAAGTATATTTATGGTAGCCGTCAGCTAAGGTTCCACTGCTCAGTTTCTTATGAGATGTGGTGAGAGCGTACTTATTGACATTCTTAGTCCCCCAGTGCAGTGTGCTTCCCATGTGTTGTACACCCAGGTTGCCATAATTCCTATTTCCTCTACTTTCCATAATATCTATCTCACCAGACATCGGCCAACCACCATAACTGCCGCCTCCATTTCTGCTACCATAGTTTGGCAGCATCCACAATGCTTCAATAATAACAAACAAAGAAAGCTGTAATCCATGTCTTTGATCTTTGACACGCAACCTATGTCATAATTTGATGAGCTGCCACATTGAAGGTTTATTGTGGTGCTGACTAGCTGTTGTGTGGCAGTTAGGCTAGCTGTTATCATTATCAAAATATTAGCAAGGTTTAGATGTGTCCAATGTAATTATGTATTCTGACATAAATAATTATGTCAGAAAGAAAAATGATTTACTTTTTCCTCTCAGCAGATGCTAAGTTATTGTAAGCGAAAAAAGACACCAGCTGGCTGTGGCTACTGTACAGGATCTACAGTTGACGTTCACATTATATGGACGATAGTGATGCTATGATGCTATGATGCTATGATGCTATGACGCTATTTACTAGACAGAGAATTACAAACTCCGCTAAAAAGAACCCTCTTCCTCCCGTAATATGACCTACTATTTAATTTTATCTATAGCAGCTACAAAAGCCTATAATGAATTTAGAGGTTGTGGCTGCAAAGGATACCTCAACCAACATTGTTACCTACCGTAGCAGGTTCAACTCAGCCATGCCAATATCAAAATGTGCGTTTCTTCAAGGCAGTAAAGCAATGCAAGCATGGAGTAATCATGATGCTTTGGGTCAAGATTTGAGTAGGAAGTATGGAAAGTAGACGATCTTTTCAATTATGAGATTTGTCTCACCTGGCCATATCCAGTCACCTCTTGGCATTTTGGCTACAATTTCCACTTTACCATATCGGATGCCTTTTCTTGACCGCAACTTAGAGGAGAGTATTGGGTTCAGGTAGCCATGCTTCCCCTCTCTCAGACATCCATATACAGCTGGCATTGTGCACGCTCCATACATCTCTGTGGAAATTCAAATGGTCGAATAGTTTATAGCGTTGAAGACAGTTTAATAAAATTAATGGTTGTTGATGGCTGGGTGCCCACTTTGCATGCATTTACAAAATTATTTCTGTTGCTGCAAAGTGTGGTTAACGTATGTTGTCAGATGAGAAGGTTGAAAGATGCATTGAAAGAGATAAAAAATGAGATAGTGTAATGTTAATTAGATGACGCCTAGAGTCGATGACATTATGCTGTGCAGTAGGTACATGTACATGTATATCTATCTGAGTTCAAATTATGTGAACCCTAAAAGTAGAAGTTATGGTCTCACATCGAAGCTGAAGGCCAGCCATTCACATATGGCAGAAACCTCATGCATTTAATTGTGTTTTATACAGGTTGAGCTGGGTAACAGCTCACACAGAATAACATTTCAAATATCTGGTAGTCAACAACTTGAGATTTGGCTCTGTTATTAAACTGCAGCGGGTGGAAGTAAAATGGAGTAAGATCTCGCTGTGCTACGGATATATTAAAGTTTGACTGGATGAGCAATTCAATTGGCAAGTTTGAGGAATTACCACGAAACCCATTTCACAAATAGCTAATTTTGAGGTTTCTACTCCTAATTGAGTGTTCGAGAATTGCATACTAAGTATTTAAGTGTACCACAAGGTCAGACATATACATAGTTTATGTCACTCTGGAGATATAATGAAAAGCGAGTAGTTGATCACCATTCCATACCGCACATTGAATAAGTGATAAGCATTTTAAAGCAAAATGGGATCTTGGAAATTCCGTTATTGGCTTTCTAATTTTGGAACGACGCGTACGACCGCTACGTTTAATTATTCTGAGATGACTTGTACTTTGATTATTTTGGAGTTATCTCACTTGCATTTTCAAATTCTCACTTCAATTAACTTCTATGATAAAATCTATGATCTGATCAACAGTTTATTGAGCAGAATTTTGTCTTAGTAAAGCCCAAGCGCCGAACTTCAATTGCAAAACTATGCTAGCGTCGTGCTACGAGCTTATTTACTAGACCGACTACTTATATCTAATTAATGACTCTGTTTAACCTAGTGCCATGCCATTAAAAGTAATATTTTTGTGCTCGTAGGTGAACAATGTTGAAAGAAGACGCTTAATATCGGCAATAAAAATAATTCAATAATCATCTTCTTATTTGTCTTGGGTAATATGCCCATTATCAGCAATTCACAATAATTTTACTGTGATGTTGGAAATAGAGTCAAAACCTCAAACTCTGACATTATCAACATAATTACATTTATATCTAAAATGTTGTATACCTGTTGTATACATTTATACCTAACATGCAATATTAGGTATAGGTTTAAACACAATGAAATAGTTTGCATTCAACAGGGGGTCATTGCGTAAAGACGACGCCATTGTTGCAATCACATTTCGCTTAAATTGTTCTTCCGGTGTTATATTTTGGCTGTGCTATACTTATAATGTTATTGTAATTGTAACATTAGGTGTAAAGAATGTTGTAAAGATGCTTTGCTCCTTAATTTTTCTTTTCAAACACATTATTGACCTGATTGCTATATTTAATTTAGTAGAAACATCTGATGTTGCAAGCGTAGTTCTGATGATTACATGTTTTATCTTATAACATGCAAGTCATGTATCATGGCTCACTTACTTTTCACATCCCATGTCCCGGTAGTAAGAAAGGATTCTCCATATTTGTCTGCAGTGGCAGTCTAAAATTTCGAAAATCACAAAATTTCGAAAATTGAGGTTATAACAAAATTCAAAGATGCACCATGTTCAGCTTGGTTGAGCAGGCAGTTGGCAGGCTCTCTTTGCCTCTAGTCGGTCTGCAGGCATTGGACAGCAATGTGTGTGACAAAGAGAGTATCAATTAAACCAGATTAAATGGAATACGGAAAGAAGACAACTCTCACAGATGCGTATAATAATTTAGCAATCAGTAAAGCATCAGTAGAATACTCACAGGTTTCATAAATAAAGCTCCGTTCTTTATGAAGGTGTTTTCTGGCAAGTTGGTGTAAGCTTGGAACTCCCAGTTCTGCAAACAAGACACATGTACATGTTGAGTCCGTAGCTGTAGGTGTATACCATTATAGACATATTATAGATATATTATACTAAGTACTAAGTCTAGTATTTAGTATAATACTATGTACTGCTGGACTATCATTAGGCACTATACATAGGCATTAATACATAGGCGTTAACAAATAGGCGTTAACAAATAGGCGATAACAAGTAGGCGATAGCGCGTAGGCGATAGCGCGTAGGCGTTAGCGCGTAGCCGTTTGCGAGTAGGCGAGTAGGCGTTGGCGCGTATGGGTTGGCGCGTAGGCATTGGCGCGTAGGCGTTAACACGTAGGCATTAACACATAGGCACATAAGCATTTTATCTAGAATTATGAAATAATTGCATTTATTTTCCCATATTGTACTCCCGGCAGCGATTTTTGTGCACTTAAAATATAATTTGAAAATTAACTTAATTCACGTAATATTTCCTTCCTCAAATGACAAATAACCGTTGCAAGCATTTGAATTGACACTATTAGCACCAATCTAACAGTAAAACCATGGCACAGTTGTCAAATTTAGTTCTGCAAATTTACTGAATTAATAGAAAACATTTAATGCAATTTGAACAGCAAATTTCAAGTAAATTGTTCACACCTACTTAAATGGAACTATTTTGTCAGTTCACAAAAAATCTGCCAATTATTTCAGATTGACGCTATCAATTTTGAAGGCAAATTTTGGCGCACCTGGTTAATTTAATAATGCTATCAACTATTAATAGAATCAACAGAAAGCTGTTAATGTAAACTGGTTCAGCAAATCTCACATAATTAAATGAATGGTTCACACATAATTAAATGAAATTGTTTTGGGTAAATCGAAACTGGTGAAAGCAATAACCACTCTCGTATTGAACTTTTTGAACTGGCTTTGTTTGGATTTCAAAGTTCAAATCCTTGCACCTCATAGAACCTCTTGGCTTGTTTTCTCTTAGATATGCCGACGAATTGTGACAATCAGGCCAACCATTATACTAAATTCATCCTGCTATATTTGAGACAAAATTTGTCAATACAGTTATACTTAAACTTATACTAATGGCACCATGATCATTCAATATAATCAAGATATAGATGTACATGATTTTACATGTACATTAATCTTTTTGTTTGTTACTGCTGTGCTTTTGCTCCCTATTTAGTGGGCCTCTTAAGCTTCAAGCTTGTATGAGCAGCAGAAGCTAGATGTGAAATGAAGAGCTCACCTTCACAACAGGGTGGACCAACTGGGATTCAAACCCGGGACCTTGTGGGCTATGAGCAAGAATCTAGCCACTGAGCCACCCTGTCACCCTTGAATATTGTTATAGTATAGTCTTAAGCAGTAAGCTGCACCAAAAGGTCAAGTTAATAGCTACGTTGGGTAATGGGTTATATGTACACGTAGATGGTCCATGCAGTATAAATATTCGTATAGTATATAAATAACAGTTTGACTCACTCCACCACCCCACAATGATATCTCATTCTCCCATATTCCTGTGTTTAATTTGCTGCTATCAAAGGTGTCCTCTACAACCAGTTTCAGCTTTCTGCCATTCCATTTCTGGTCTCCACCAGAACTGCTGCCAGTATCTGGCACTTGTGGTTTTACAACTGGGTCCACTGGCTGCACAGGCTGAACTGGTTGACTCGTCCCTCCTGTAGCCACCCACCTATAATGCGAATGTAGTTTTCAATTAGTTATGTTTTTGTGACGCTACTTCTGCAATCAAATGCAGTTTTCAATACATGTTTTTTGGATTGTGTCATTGAAAATAGATTAATGACACTAAGCAGAAGCTGCATGTAGACTATTTAATACAATTATTTATTGCACTATATAAACTGAAGGGTGACACACAGAATTTTTTTTTAAATTGTTGTTTGTTTTATTGTAATCATGTTCTGTTTTGAGTGGAGCAAAATAACATGCATACATAATCAGCCGTCACTAAAAAGTAGAGGTGCACACTCCAAGTCTCTGACTCTACTCCAGAGTCTGAGTTGAGTCACTTTTTTCAGACTTGCAACAGACTCCTGCCTCTTATGATTGGGGACTCCAAACCCACTCTACTCTACATTTTAGCATTCAAACTTGACTCTACTTCAACTTTATCTGAATTTCAAAAGACTTCTTTCGACTTTTAACTCAAGAGGCTTGTGAATCGACGCCTCAAGGAGGTGTCGATTCACAAGCCTCCTTGAGGATCGGCCATCCTTGGCAAGGATCCTTGGCAAGGATGGAATTATAGCAATGTCACTGGAATTATACGGTTGCATGTGGTTTAGCTTCCCCCACAGACAACCTCTCCAGTAAATTGTCTCAAAATTTGTTTAATGTGTAGCATATACATGTAGCATTTTCTATTGATAAACGGATGTTTAATGGATTTTTGGAGTATTAAAAAATTCATTCGTTGACTTAGCTCTTGACTTGACTTTGATTTGCTCACTGAGGATCTTATGTGACTTTGGGTCAACTTGTTATTCCAGCAAAGGCATATTTCGACTTGACTTTGACTCTTATTTCATATTGCTGTTGTGACTCTTACTTGACTTCAAGCTACTTTTTTTCACATGGGCAGCGACTTTGACTTGACTCCATTTATTTAGCAATGACTTCTGAAAATTCGTGACTCCTCAAAATTGGGACTCCGTACACTTCTGCTAAAAAGCAAAAGTCTGATAGAAAATGTAAATATTTTGAAAATGCTTTTTCGAGTTATAAAATGATTGCCTTGCTTTAACAATTTTATGAAATTATAATATAGAATGGGACAGGTAAAACAACATTTAGTGTCGAAAATAGTAACACTTATATATAAAAATTAGATTTGAACCTAGGTCCTTCATGGCACAACGCCTAGCACAGAAAGGACCTGGTTTCGAATCCCAACTTTATACATGCAATTGTTATTATTTTCTATTAGAAGATACTTAATAGCAAATCGTAAAAAATTTAGTGTACAATGCACATCCTCACAATTATCATAACATCGTGATGCAGATATCAATTTTAAAGAGGAATGCAGATATTAAACGTCATGCAGATTTTAATTAATTAATGACTGTAATAGTTTGTCCCCGCTGCCTTGAGTGGGGAGGAACTACTACGGAAGTAGTAACAGAATGGACAATTTGGACCCTATTTGCACTAAGGGTGAGGACATTGTAGTCTTAGGGTTGCGCCATAGTAGATTGCGGGTGAGGGGTTTGAATATGTTGGGTACGTCCCGACCTTAGTGTGATGTACTAAGGTTTTGAGATTAGTAGTTAAAGTGCTAGCTGGTGCAGTTGGTGCAGGAGAATGTTAGCTAGTGTTCTTTGGTTTTTTGTGAAGATGGTTTGTGGATTTTGGGGTACGTCCTGTCTTCATGAATTTTGAGGTTCCTAGTCTGATGTTCTGGTGCACCCGGAAGAGCGGGATTTGCGTAGCCCATGTTCTACTGAAATCTGTGTTGTCGGTTGGTATGGTTGGGGCGGTCTGCTTTGGAATAGAGGTTCTGAGTCTGGTATGCATTAGCACCGTAGCCTTAGTGGAGTTGGTGGTGGTGCGGGGCGGTCGTTGTTGGTTTCCGAGGCTAGAGTTTGCAGCCCCTGAGCCCGCCAACCACCTGTTAGATGGCAGGATGGGACATCGACGATAGACGTTGCCATCGATGGTGGGTGTGGTACCATCGATGGTACACTCCTACCATCGATGCTACACTGTTACCATCGATGGTAGTGCTACCATAGATGGAAGACTGTTGCCATCCTGTTACCATCTTTGGTGGTGGTG
>JAOQGN010013887.1:0-13415 GCA_027564295.1 Himantozoum antarcticum
ACAACAAAAATGGCCAAACTTCCAGGGGCCTTGCCCCAGTTACCCCCTCAGGGGGGCTTACAGCGCCCCCCTAAAACCCCCAGCTGTTTCATTACTCGCAACTACGTTGCGAGGAAAAGCCTACGGCTTTTATAACCGCGCGCTCCGCGCGGTAACAATATCTGCCCGCGCGCTCCGCGCGGGCTTGGTTTACTTCTGTCAACATTAACATTCAAATTTTCAATTTCTACATTATTAAATATATCGATATTATCAATAGAAAATGTGAAGCTCCATGTGTTCATGCCAGGAACATAATATTTAACACATTTTCATTAAATGTTTTTTAGTAATTAATTATTAAATTAATAAAATTTGTTTATTTGTTTGTGTAAATTTTCTGAAATTAAAATTATTAATTTACTAAGGTGATAGTATAATTTTGGATTGGAATTGGAACATGCGTGTATATGGATGAGACCTGGATTTTGTTTATATCGATGTCATTTACATCTATATAGGCTGTGGAGCTGATATGACTGGTCCTTCTGGAATGTTTCTATCTCCAAACTTTCCCGCATCTTATGGTAGAAATGCAGAGTGTTACTGGACAATCACAGTAGCGCAAGGTAGCTCCATCTTACTACTAATGGTAGACTTTGACCTAGAAAGCCATACTTCCTGTCAGTATGATTACGTAGAGGTAAGTTGTGTCAAGGCAACATGAACAGGCGCTCTTGTGATATCTTGAAAATGTATAATAGTATAGGAGCCGCTGACACCCTGAAACATGTCTATGTTTCAGGTTGTCAGGTTTCATGACAACCGGGCTGTCAGGTTGGCAGGTTTCAGGAAAATTGCATGAAGATCAGTAGAATAATATATTTTGTAGTCATAGATGTTGAAGAGAATAATGATAGATTTTGGTGTTGAAAATGGCCATAAAAACTGTTGTAGGCCTGCACAGCATTCTGCATTTTCCACGCTTTTCTACTCTGCTGTGTGAAAGTTAAATACATATAGTTTGGCATACCATATTCTATTGGCGTGTATACCACATGACGTTGTCACCGCATAAACATTTTATCGAAGTGTGAAATATGGGAGTAAAGTGGAAACATTTGCGTGACTTGTATATGATTGTTATAAAACTGTATACCATTATTTTAGGCAATTGAAGGTTTACACTCTGGACGCTCTATCACCAAGATCTGCGGTACTACCGCACCTCAACCAATCAGATCAAAGGGAAATGTTATGACAGTGAAGTTTAGATCGGATACCTCTCTCGGAGGACGCGGTTTTCATGCAGCTTATTATGCTGGTAAGTTGCGATGTCTCGTCTAATTTGTCAGTTATACAAAACACACTCTTGTTGTTCAATTGTACACTCATTGATTGGCCACTTATACAAGACCAACTCTCTTATTGGTCAATTATTCTCTGTATGCTTCCATCTCCTATCCTATAGTGTTTAAACATGTTAAATGATGTTTCATGGTTACCGTTGCATACACAGAATTCGATATTGACACACTAGCAACTTTCTGAACTAAGATAAATCCTCTAACAATATTGTGTTTATATCTGGGATCCTGAGATCTTACATTATCTGCTGATCAGAAGGCATATCTGAATAAGTTTTCCAACTGATTGGATGCCACCTATTTCTGCCTTCTGATCTCATTGTCTAATCTCATTGTTTATTAACATACTAAGTTACCTCCACTGTTATTATAATTTCTAGTTTGCCAAAACCGAGTGTTGAATAGTAGCTCAGGGGTTATCGAGAGTCCAAATTTCCCCGACAGTTACCCACATAACCGTAACTGTTCCTGGATTATCAACGCCGCTCTCGGTAACCTTCTCAGCCTCTCGTTCTCACACTTTCAAGTCGAGGCCGATCTCACCGGCTCGCGTTGTCTCAATGACTTCCTGGAGGTTTGTATACATTAGATATGTGCTTGCTGGTGCTCATGTGGTGCTTGGTAACCCTGTAGCAGTGTAAATGTGGGAAACATATACACAGTATGGAAATTTGTGCAATATGATGTCACTGTTGGGTGGCTAGCGTGATGTCACTGTTGGGTGGCTAGCGTGATGTCATAATTACATCGCACCATACTAATATCTATATACCTTTCCACAGTGTGATGTCATAATTATATCACTTGGCACGAATCTCCATACTTTTTATGTCGTTCCATAGATTTGTCATGCTATTGCTTAGCCCTAAATGCTAAAGACGGTGTTTGGAATGCTTATATGAGTGCCCGGTGTTCTAATAAATAGTTGTAGAGGAGCTGAAGCTATCATCTATATAACATCATCTAATCACTTATAAGGTATTCTGGAGCACCTGTGAGACGGTTTGCTCTTGAGTTTGTAGCGGCAGTACATATACACGGGTATAAAATATAATTTAATAGTGTGGCTATTCGAGCTCATGGAACCCTGCAATGAAAGTAACCATTCCCTCGCCTCTCCTTAGTATTCTCTATGTGTGTACCTACACCTAACTTGAACCTAACATATGCATTACCTGACCTATACCGTAACCTATACCGTAACCTATACCGTAACCTATACCGTGACCTATACCGTGACCTATACCGTGACCTATACCGTAACCTATGTTTTAATCTTACCTAAACCTAACCTATACTTTACCTTACCTAAACCTAACCTATGCTTTACGCTACCCTGCTAACATGTCTGTAGATTGTCAAAACCAAAACCTGACTGACTGGAATGGTGTGATTGAGAGCCCCAACTTTCCCAATCAGTACCCACACTCGCGTGATTGCTCGTGGTGGATACAAACATCACTTGGAAACATTCTACGTACCGCCTTCTCACACTTTGATGTGGAGGATCACTCCAATTGTGTATATGACTACCTAGAGGTATGCCTTTCCTATACAATACCAAAGTCTGCCTTGAAAGTCAAGTTACTATAAGCTCCGCCTCCTCCAACTGTACTCCATTGCAATTTAATGCTGGAAGTGGGCGGAGCTTATTGCATGCAATAATCACTAATTGCATTTCATGGTTATAGCGTTGTTGGTGTAGATTGCTCAGTCGGCAGCTGCACTGCTACACATGCTACACTCTGCAGCTCAGAAGCTGGCGGGTGAGCCATAGCCAGTTCATAACTGAGTGCCTCCATTAGTCTCTCCAAACCAAACTCCAGATGAGCCGATCCCAAGAGATCATTTAATGAACTGTCACCTATGAACTGTTCACAGACCTGCCGACATATTCCATATAGCAATGCCAATTTTGGAGTTGCTTCTCCAACTTCCGTGATCAAGGAAGTCATTATTGTTGCCCACATCTACATGTATTATTGCTAAAGCTTTCACTAAGTAGGACAGCACAGCATACTAATGCTTTAGCTTAACCATCTAACCAAACGCAGCAACTAACAAATTTATCATTGTCTCACAAAGATGTTGATGATATTGGAGTTGCAAGTGCGTACATAACATAAATACTTATCACTTTTGAGATCACTTCTTTTCTTGGTACTGGTGTGTGTATAAATTAAAAACGTGTTAAAACATTTCTGGCATCGGTAATATTTGTTGTTTATGCGATAGCAAATTTAGCTTTGACCAGTGATGTTATAATATGGACCGCATTACTCCACACCAGATTTACTTTCTTGAAGAGCAATTTATCTATATGTCATTTCTGTTCCAAAATTCTGTCGAGGAAAACGTTGGTTTAAATAGCAGTGTAGCCGTGGCCTGTCATTTAATGGTCTTCTTGTTGTAACAGATAAGAGATGGACCCTCTCCATCTTCTAATGTCCTGCAGAGGTCTTGCGGTAGTAATCTGCCGCCTTCAATCAACTCAACAGGAAGCTCCCTCTACATCAAGTTCAAATCTGACGCTTCACTTGCCCGTAATGGCTTCAGACTTGAATACCTAACCATTGGTGAGTTGATGCTTGTCTTGTCTGAAGATGTCAATGTCAATATCTGAAGATGTCAATGTCATGGGGTGGATCTCAATATTCTCATAGAAATTGAAATAGTTTGTTGCTAAATATTACGTTTTATAGGTATCAATATTGTTTATCATATTAATTTAGATTATTTTCCAAGTATGGAAAATACATCTTGTAAATAATTATAGATTAGATACAAACGGGGTATGAACTAAGGCCAACAATACTCAATTTGTGAATCTCAGTGACTTATGTACAGCCAGCTGGTGTAAGCAATACGTAGGCACAGCCCCAATGTTTGTTGGTATGGGAGAACAACTTCCATCTACATGTACACCATATTAATTCCAGATAGTTGAAACTCTTTTTGTCATTTATTGTTGCTGAAGCATGTCAATACTTGTCATACCTTTGTCAATACTTGTCAATACATGTCAATTACTCTACCAATAAGCTTGTATATGGACAATTGCTATGGATTGTTGTTTTAAGCTCGACTAAAAGGCAAAAATGGGACAACTAGTGAGAATATAGGTAATGTTTATGTGTGTCTGGGCCTTTCAGGAACATCTGTATGCTTTATCTAACCATCTGGTGACAGGTTTATGTGGCTATATAGGTTAACGCTGTCATTATTGGTGTTGTCACATTGTGTAGAAATATGTAGGGATTGGCTGTGTCAGATATTCGCATTTGCCATTCATTCTGATAAAGCATAACAATTATAACAAGATATATTTGTTACAGTTATGTTACAGATAGCTGGCTGTACGTTATCTGCCAGCTATCTGTAATGTACAGCCAGCTATCTGTAACGTACAGCCAGCTATCTGTAGCGTACAGCCAGCTGTCTGTAGCGTACAGCCAGCTGTCTGTAACGTACAGCCAGCTGTCTGTAGCGTACAGCCAGCTGTCTGTACGCTACAGATAGCTGGCTGTACGTTACAGACAGCTGGCTGTAGCGTACAGCCATCTGTCTGTAACGTACAGCCATCTATCTGTAACGTACAGCCAGCTATCTGTAACGTACAGCCATCTATCTGTAATGTACAGCCATCTATCTGTAACGTACAGCCAGCTATCTGTAATGTACAGCCATCTATCTGTAATGTACAGCCATCTATCTGTAACGTACAGCCATCTATCTGTAACGTACAGCCAGCTGTCTGTAACATACAGCCAGCTATCTGTAGCGTACAGCCAGCTGTCTGTAGCGTACAGCCAGCTGTCTGTAGCGTACAGCCAGCTGTCTGTAACGTACAGCCAGCTATCCATTTCAGACATGCAAGTAAGCTGGCTGTAGTGGACAAAACATGTAATGTAATGAGACCCGTGACAATCACAACAGGCACTAAATAGGCATAGGGCAACTCCTAAAGCATTAGGAATGGAGAGGACACAACTTCTAAACAACCACCACATTGATGATTTTAAGATATCATTGGCACTTGCATAGAATAATGAAATCTGCAGCATTCTATGCAGGCATCAGATGAGCCTCAGGCCTCATGCCGTGTAACTTCAAGCATTCTAATAGTAATGCTGATATACTCTTAAGTTTCAATGAGTGGCTAGTTTATCACTAGATCCGCCAGGAGCATACATAAAAAAACAAAATAGCACCCTACATTTTCGGAATTTTACACCCTACATCTTAATTTTATAAAAAGATTCCGCTTAAAGCTGTCAAAAACACCGCAAAATTGCAATTTAGTGGTTGTATCACTAAAATGCTCATAGAAGAGTTTTGACTGATAGAAAGGTGTGGTTTTCACCATTAGGAAGCCAAAAAATTTCTCTATAAGATAAAGCCATATATGACAAGTCGATGTGTTGTAACCCTTATATACACCCCTGAGACTTGCTGGATGGTGTGAGTGGGATGGTATTGACTCACATGGTTCGGCTCAGTAATATCACGCAATGAGCAGTGGGTTTCTCTCGACTAGCTCCTGGAGCTGTTGGATTACCGCTTAAAATAATATGCTTCGCAAGCACGATATTATTATTATATTATAGGTACCGCCGACATTTCAGTAATGGTGGTTATGGTAAATGCCCAAATTGCTTGCTTCGTGTAATGTTAACAGACAAGGCAACAAGTCAAATATGTGTCTGCTAATTTAGTGGTCAAGGAAACTTACACATGCATGTATATATTATTTGAATCAAGCTTCAAAATAATTTGCAGGATGTATTAGCAAATAATAAGTTGAATGACTTTGTATGTACATACATGTATTGCAATAGTATATGCAGGAGTAAACTAGTGCAATACTCATGTTGCGTAGTATGCAAATTTAAGTGTGAGGGACATGGAAAGGAATTCCATGTCCCTCATAAAAGATGGATTAATCAATTTGTTTGTGCATTACCTGTAATCAACTTAATTTTAAGCCTATAGCGGTTTGTCACTCTGTTGAGCAGTTCAAGATTTGATGAGGGAGGTGAGGTTGCCTTTAAATGAACACAGTGCAGCGGTTCCGGAGTAAGCTAGGTGGACAAGCAACAGCCGGAGTAAGCTAGATGGACAAGCAACAGCGTTCACTACCTCGTAATATCTGCATATTCTATTTCTAATTTGGCTGGATTGATCTAATTAGTTGGTGATAGTTAGATTTGTGGGCTTGTGCTTGTGCATTTCGTTCTCGTAAATACTCACAACGGTCTGTGGTTGTGACTTTGCTAGGCTGTGGTAATGACTTTAACAGTCAGACTGGTACATTCACTAGTCCTAACTATCCAGATGCTTATCCCCATAACCGCGAGTGTGTGTGGACAATCACAGTACCCATCGGTAATAGAATCACACTACAGTTCAACAAAGTAGACCTGGAGTTCCAGAGTAACTGCACCTATGACTTTATTGAGGTAGGTGGTACGATATGCTCATCTAATAATGCTATTCATCTAAATCTAGTAACAAAATAGCCACTGGAGCCTCACATGACCTTTAGGGACAGTCACCCTTGGCTCACTTGGCATGGAAGGCTGTGTTGTAGAGCTATAACAGGCTATGTACATGCATATCGTGTATACATCATGTACATGCAATTTAGACGATGACCCATTTAGAAGATAGGGTTAGTCAAAATAGGGATAACAAGTCAACTCATCACCTCTGACAAAGATTCACCAAATATTTCAACAGAACCGAAATATGTCTTGCATTGTTGCAGGTACTGGGTGGGCCAGACGCCAACTCCCCACCTCTGACAAAGATGTGCCAAAACAGAAACTCAACTCATGTAGTCACTTCTTCTGGTAATCAAATGTATGTTAAGTTCAAGACCGACTCTTCATCTGGAGGATCTGGATTCACTGCTAACTATTCCGCTATTGCTGGAGGTAGGTGGCGGGCAGCACCCATTCCCACACAGGAACCATATCCCCATAAGTGGGTTCATTGCTAACTACTCAGCTATTGCTGGAAGTATCTGGCTGGTAGCACCCATTCCCACACCGGATCGCGAAATTAATATAAGTGAAATAGTGAACATATATAATTCAACAATGAAAGAACACGAAATTCTTTTTGAAGAATAAATATAATATGCAAACGATCGTTAGGCTAATTATTACGGTAGTTTTTATATTCATTGATAATAAGTTTGCTGATAATATGTTTTGCTCTACGAAACAATATTAAGCCTTATTAGAAACTCCAAATTTCTCAGTGTGACACATTTTCAGGTATTGCATATATTCAGACATATTTTCTCGTGTTAGGTTGTGGAGGTCTATTTACCACCCCTAGAGGCTCTTTCCAGTCTCCTGGTTACCCAGGCTTGTACCCACACAATACAAACTGTGAGTGGAATATCACTGTGGCCACCTTCCAGACGGTACAGATTACGTTCAAGGAGTTCGACATGGAGGCACATGCCAGCTGTCTGTATGACTACATAGCAGTGAGTATAGCAATAACTATGTGCATATAGTATGCAAAAGGGTACACTACAAGGAGCACCACTTGGGTACCCCACAGCGAGCACCGCTTGGGTACACTGCAGGGAACACCACTTGGCCAAATTACAATGCTGCATAACAAGCTCTACAAATATAGAGCAATTTTATTGACAACCTCTTCACAAGTCTTATTAGCTATTACAGTGTGACGTGGTCAGGGATGGTATAGTTTAGTGGTTTAGATCACTACGTGTGGGCATGGCTTCAATTTTTGCCTCGGTTAATTCTTAGCCTAAAATTATTCGCTATAACTTATGTTATGATGAGTAGGTAAAATACTAAAGGGCAGGTGGGTTTCCCTCTACTACCTCAGCTATTAGTTTACATCCTAAAACAATGCAACACACAAAAACTACTTTATTCTCGCGGCACTGGGACGCACGCCTTATATATGAGAGCGGATTTTTTTATTTAAAAAATGTCTCAATGTATAAGGCCCACTGGCTGTACATTCATTTATAACAAGCACTTCACTTACAAGGCACATGTGTCTTCTACTCTGTCTCTCACTTTGAGGGCACACACTCTTAAACATGTTTGAAATCCATAAATAATACCAACACCAAAAGAGAAAACATTTGCCATTGACTGCTCTCATCCCTTCTCATCAGGTGACATGTTAAATGATTTCCATTTTTTCTCAATGTCATGAACACATACACTCAGCTTTTGTGTGAAAGAGGTCTACGTCAGCTAGTCCCAGATGCTGTCACTTTGCTATTCACATCACAGAGTTATCTTTCCTCACTATCCCTCCCATCTTATCTTGGAGGGGAACATAACTCCATTATTCACACTTTGTGCCCTGGCTCCAATTGTTGAATGTGACCTTCATCTTATAAGGCGCACTCGTTATTAATTTAGAAAACTTTCATTATAATTATAAGGTACCCTATTAAATAAATAAAGGATTTCACTTTTTAGACGCATGTCTTAATGATGAAGTGCTCGTCATGATATAAGGCGCACCCAACTATAAGACGCTCGTCCCATGCCGCGAGAACACGGCATGTCTCCGTCCCGTCTCAGTCAATCTACATGTATATGTACAAAAATGTACAATCTACATAATATATACAATGTACATGACTGTGTCGTGCTTTTAGCAAGTCCTTGTTATTCCTTTTTGTAGCTGTATGACGGCCTGGAAGTCAATTCTCCCGAAATAGGAAGGATTTGTGGTCAGAATCTAACAAATGAGACATTCACAAGTACCAGTAACAATATGAGAATCAGGATGGTAAGTGGAGATAGCTCACAATTAGTCAGAGTATTGCTGCTCAGTGCTGCCCAGTGCTGCCCAGTGCTGCCCAGTGCTGCCCAGTGCTGCCCAGTGCTGCCCAGTGCTGCCCAGTGCTGCTCAGTGCTCATGTGTGACCTTATGAAGGTTCAGAGATTGAATTAAGTTAATTGATCGCAAAAGAAGCTTACAAACGGAATGTTAGTATAATATGTGTGCACATTATAATGTATATTATTCAGTCCCAGATAATCGAACAAGTATAGAGAGAGCATAACACCTTTGCACAATCTATTCATTAGAGGTGTGAAACCAACTATACATGTGCAAAAATTGTTCACCTTGTCAATTCAATAGTTACACTTTTTTGTTGGAAAAGTGGTTATAGTACTTGTAATATTTATTTTGGTGTTGTCAAGATTCTGATAACCAAAAATTAGATTTTTGTAATATTATTAATAATAGTTGACGTTGCTCAACTAGAATCCTATTTACTGTATGATGTTGCATACACAAGACCATAGGCTAATTGGCTACCTACAGACCATAGGCTAATTTGACATGTAGATTAGGTATGAAATTTTTTATTCCTGCAGTTACTTTAAACCTCCAAAAAATTCTATTCACAGAATTTTTCAAATTTTTATAGTTTTTACTGGAACCAGACACCACCCATTCACATTGTTTGCATTTAGCTTTCTATTCTGAATAAAAAATAGCAACACTCGTGAACTGGGATTTGAACCCGGCCCTTTTGGCACAGTGCCTGGCAGACTCCAGTCCCAGTTTACGAGTGTTACTGTTTTCGATTAAGTTACTGTAGCAAACTGTAAAAAAGCAACAACAAAATAATTTACTCTTGCATTTACATGTACTATATTCATATTATATAAAATTATACGTGCAAAGGGCCTGGGTTCGAGCCTCCTACAAGTTTACAAATGCTTCGTGTTATCCGGTACTATTTTTTATTAAGTGGGTATTATTGTATATATACCATTTGAAAGAAGACGGTTCCTCTTGATGGTATTAATGAATATTGCACATCACATCGGCCATTCCAATGTGTTCACTCAACTGCTGCCCTAGCAATGTTTAACACTGACACTTAATACTGTTTGTTAGAGAACTGATGCGTCAGGCAATGGCCGTGGTTTCGTGGCTAACTACATCACAGCCTGTGGGGGACGTACCATTGTAGGCGACTCCATTGGAATCATTCGCTCTCCTAACTTCCCAGCTAACTATAACCCAAACACCAATTGTACCTGGACCCTTCTAGGAACACTTGCCGGTACGTAGAATTATCAGGTGATGAATATGGAAATATCAGGGAATATGAAGCCTATTTCAAACTAATATCATTGGAAAGCTCTTTGTTCACTTAATAAGTATGCCATGAGTATATACTGGGATCTCATTTTCAGTATGAAATCACAATGACCCTTCAAAATACATGGTTATTGGTTATTGCCTCTATTTTGCATCGATTGTCAATTATCTCCTCGTGCACTGTAATAGTACTAATAGCCCAGCCGAAATGCCTTAATAATGTCTTTGTGATATCCCACTGAAAATGTTCCCTTTAAGATTAGCTTCGACTTTTGAAGAATAATATTGATACTACACTAAATTCTGGTACACTTGGATAAAAATCGGATTTTATTATCGAATATTAGCCATTGCATACTAAAAGTAAGTAGAATTGAAATATATCAGCAACTGATTACTACTATATAGTGGGTTAGTTTCTGCTAAAACAATGCAAAGTTGTGTGTATACATTCGGCCTGTAACCAATTTACCTCAGTCCCCTCTGTTCTCCATAGTTATTTCCATTGGGAAGGTAACTCCATGTGTTACACAATTCCGACTGTTATTTCCCCTAAAGTATCTGGGCATAATAGAGAAGCCTTTTGGTGTACTAACTAACGCTGTTATGTTGATATCTAGTTGACAGGATTACATTGCAGTTTACTCATATGGATCTTGAGGTGTCAGATCAAAGCCAAGGCCTCTGTGGCCATGACTCTGTGCGGGTGAGTGGATAGATTATAACATTGTAGCTGTGTACTTGGTCGGACGTCGGTGTACTTGGTTATGGTTACTCGGCAGGAGTTATCGTTGCTGTCACTCGAACCAATATAGCCTGCATGAGAGCATAATACCTGTACAATAACAATAATTAATGTTATTTTAACAATTAATTAATTAACACTAAATAAAAATTACTGTTATATTATAGAGTAACTTATAGCCACTTAGGTGCAATAATGCAAATTTTGAGCTTAGCTTAGTTCTAGCATGTGGTTTGTCGTTTTGGGGCGTGACTGCACTTTATCAGGAGAGGACAACTTTCCAGTCTACAATATTTTTTCTAGTGCCCTGGTTATTTGCAAAATGCTCGAGTTTGCACCTACCTCCTTATAGCTGAGTCACGACAAGTTTTGTGTGCATGTAACCACACGACCCATAACCCATATACAGCATAATTTAATAGATGAACAGTCTTTTTGCATTGTTGCTTTGGCATATATCCTGTTATCTGCATATTCATCAGGTACTACAAGGAGATAACCCAGATGCCCCACAACAGGGTATATATTGTGGTACTGGAATACCCACTAGTATAACATCTACCAGCTACGCCCTCACCGTTGTATTCTCTTCTGATGCCTCTGTGCAGCTGTCCGGCTTCAGCGCTTCTTATAGCAAATCCACATCATGTAAGTCTCATACATACTTACATGTAAGTCTCATACGTACTTCCATGTAAGTCTCATACATACTTACATGTAAGTCTCATACGTACTTACATGTAAGTCTCATACTCACTTACATAAATTCCTTTACGTACCTCAATTACATATATGTAAGTCGCCTAACCGGATCTACGTGACAGAGATATTTGAGTCTCTACTAAAATGCCACGGTCCAACTTATTGCTAGTTATTCTGTTGGAGTCATCTCCCTCAATTGGAGTCATCTCCCTCAGTTGGAATCATCTCCCTCGGTTGGAGTCATCTCTCTCTCTCTGTTGAAGTCATCTCCCTCAGTTGGAGTAATCTCCCTCAGTTGAAGTCATCTCTCTCAGTTGGAGTCATCTCCCTCAGTTGAAGTCATCTCTCTCAGTTGGAGTCATCTCCCTTTAAACTGCAAACCCAATTGTACTGCAATGTATTGTATTGAACCAAATGTGTGAGACGAGACCCCTTTAACCTACTGTGAGATCACAGTTGGATCTGGACAAGTTTATTGAAGTTCTTTCAAGTTTATATAGTTTATTACATTCAAAATACTTTTGTTCTCAAGCTTTTCTCAAATTTAGCATGTTTGATTTGGCTGTTCTACTACATACAGTTTCACCATATATAACAGTTGAACTGTTATACTGGTCTGTGCATCTAGTAACATCCATTACTAATTCAAGTTTTGATGATTTAGATTCACACTGCTTATCACACATATCACATGTTATTGAAATGTTTAAATGTCAGCTAACGGTTGGTTGGAGCTTGGATACATTTTTCAACTTTGCTTTGCTCTTTCATGTGCAGTCTGTGGAGGCAATCTGACCGCAACCCATGGAGCCTTCAGCACACCCAACTACCCGAACTCCTATCCTAGGAATGCAGAGTGCATCTGGTACCTCAACGCTTCACCTGGAAACCAAATACAGCTGAGCTTTGGGTAAGCATCTACCCAGCTGTGTTCTCAATTCCAAGAATATGTTATATACATCCCACTTATTTTAGGAATAAACAATATGTTCCAATAAGAACACTATTACTGGTATGACTGTAAGTACTGTCCTTGCTGTCCTGCATGTAATTAGCGTCTTATATTTGCTTGGAAATGCGTAGTCAATGTATGGTAGATCGCACTGTTAATGGTATTAAAACAGTTAAAAATGTAGACCTGCATTGTACGCTAAACCATATAATTATTGTATAAAGCAAGACAATGTAAAGGTGGTTGACATTACACAAGTTTGCATTAAATATTTAAAAATTGTTGAGTACTATAATTGTTAGCAATCAAAATTAGTTAAATCAAAAAATTGGCTTTCAGTGCATCATCTATGTTGATGAGGTATACGGTGCAAGGTTGGCCAGCACCCACACATACAGGACCTAATATGCGCAATGAAATGAAGCCCTCTTTGAATCCATCCCACTTTTGCAGCTCTATCTTTGTAGCGGTCAGCTACGGATAGTCTAAATCCGGGTCTATTCACAACGGTGTTTCAAAACTAGGTCTTCATGGGTGAGAC
>JAOQGN010013998.1:0-13414 GCA_027564295.1 Himantozoum antarcticum
GTATTGCATAGTATAGTGGAGTATGTATTACACAGTATAGTGGAGTATGTATTGCATAGTATAGTGGAGTATGTATTGCATTGTATAGTGGAGTATGTATTGCACAGTATAGTGGAGTATGTATTGCACAGTACATTGTATAGTGGAGTATGTATTGCATAGTATAGTGGAGTATGTATTACACAGTATAGTGGAGTATGTATTGCATTGTATAGTGGAGTATGTATTGCATTGTATAGTGGAGTATGTATTACACAGTATAGTGGAGTATGTATTGCACAGATATGACTTATTTTGATGAAATTAATCATAACGATTAAAAACCTGTTCTCAATAACTTTATCAAATCTGCTGCTATATACTGTTATACCTGATTGTGAAGGCCATCTATCCTCTCAGCTATAGCAAAGGCATGTTTAATCACTTTCTCTGGAAAGTTCATAGTAGCAGCTAGTTTCAGTCCTGCAATCAGAATACATAGACAAACTAAAATATGCGTAAGCCACGTTTATACCAGGCCAACACCAGCTCCAACACCAACTCCAACTCCCACACCAGCACCAACTGCAACACCAACTCCAGCACCAACTCCCACACCAACTCCAGCACCAACTCCCACACCAACTCCAACACCAACGCCCACACCAACTCCAGCACCAACTCCCACACCAACTCCCACACCAACTCCAGCACCAACTCCCACACCAACTCCAACACCAAGAAAAATCCAATTCCATCCCAATTTATACAAGAATCGGACACCAACTCCGATTAAGATTTTGTGTTTATATCACACCAACAACGACACCAATTTGTAATAGTAACACAGCAATCTTAATACAGTGAAGAAGCAAGTACTTAGAACTAATCTGCCTAATTCAACCAATAGCCAACGAGTACTGGCAAGCACACCAGAGAGCCATAAGTACCTCCAGCTTCACCTAATTACCTTTACAATCCCTAGTATGATAGATCTGGCCTAACTTTATTTTGCTACGTATGGTTTCCATGTCAGCCTCGTCGCTGTATATACTTAGGTATGCTGTGATGGTAATGGAACTGAACGGCTGTGATGTTTTCCATGCCGCTGCATGCCGCAATGGAGCACTGCTCCATTTCATACGATTCCAATTTTGGACGTTTCCGACAAATTGGAAAGAGAAGACAACTTGCGATTCAGCTTTTATACCAGCCAGATTTGTCTGTACGACGCAGAAAATTCTTATCCAACACCGAGACTGGCATAAAATTGATCTGGTATGAACGTGGCTTTATTCTTAATTGTCTGATTATTCTTATTACAAGCTTATGCTTAGCTAAAATGCCGAAGGCCACTATAGCGTACTAAAGTGTGGTAGCGTAATAATGATACTAAGTTAGACTCACTACTGGCTAGCCACTCTCTGTATTGTTATTATTATTACTATTACATATGTATGGTCTCAACTTGATTGGCTTTAAGTAGCTTTGTACTCACTCAAAAACTGGCCAACCTATTAGGAGTTGCCCACAGTCAGAGTGGACAACTCCTAATGCATGTTTGTCCCGTTTCTACAAACAGTGGAAGGGTACTTGGTGTTAAAATTACAAGGTTGTCACAAAAGGCTAGTATCAATTGTGATTGTAATGTTGAGGTTTCTCTCTGGTTGGGCTATTTCGACGTATTGTTTCTACACTGGAACATACAACACAAACAAAGACAGACTGAGAACTATAATTGGTAGAGTGTGAGTGTAAGATAAACGAACCATATCTGGAGCCCTTGGATATTCCTCTCTTTAGCTTATGATCGTTGACTATCTTCTGTGCCAAGCTCTCAGTGTGACCACTTTCATATTCAGTGACAAAGCAGTAGCTACAGCAGATGGAACGTAATGTAGAGCATGTGTCTACAGTAGGGGTGTTACGATACAAGATTTTGCTCGCGATACAATATCACCAAAAATTCGATAAGATAAATTTATGGCGATAATTCATCACGATGAATTTACTGACAATTGGAGTGAAGTTTGTTACTTTAACCATGAAAAAATGAAATTGAGCTATATTTTAGGTTGAATAAGTTTATCATCACCTCATGATATTGAAAAATCATGCGATACGATCATTATCGCCAGCAAATTAGCGTCTATCACGGTAATTTTCACATATTGTAACATCGCTAGTCCACAGTCAGTTGTATAAAGAGGTAAACCATAGGCTGAACACTGTGAGGTCGTAAAGGCATAACAGACCTACATAAACCTCAGTGTTGCACACTTCTATTTGTAACTACAATCTAATGCTCATTCGGTATGCCAAACAATCACAATAAGTTGTAGAATTCTAGTTGAAAACAGTTCAATAGATACATTTTGGGTGAACGGTGAAATTGGTAAGATAACTCCAGTAAATGCAACACAATCGGTAATGGCATCAATACTTCTTACTTTGTACAATTAGTATATATGGTCTCCAGCTGACAAAGCTCTTTGTAATGAGTGGCAAACAGTGAGAAAGCCTACAACAGATGGACCATTCCAGAGAATACAGATTATAATACAGTAGTACAAAATGCAATGCAGTTGTCTATAGCCGAACATATCAACATGTCTACAGTTTAACAATCATTGCTTATGTTTTCAAATATTCTAGCTAATATGCAATAGATTTGCTGTCCACTCGATCAAGATATTAAAGCAAAGAATATTCAATTTATCTGACAGTTTCAACCAGTGATTGTCGTAGTACTGTATCCACATCAGATTCTGGCACTGAATCTTTATACATAAGTTATAAGTTATACATGAAGCCATAAGTTATACATGAGTACAACTGTTTCCTGAAACCTTTGACTGGTTATCAATCGTCTATTCTGTTCTACATGTATAACAGTAGAATTACTGGTAACAATTTATGGGGAGTTGCAATCCCTTTGCATACAAAAAGTAGAACAACTCCTCTGCTGCAACAACACTCAACTGTTCTATTCACATCGCTAGATTGATGACTGACACGTACATGTACATGTATGTTAGGTGACAGCCTATTGACTATTGCCACTGTATGATAGCACATGCCCCTTGAGCGAGGAGTCCATCTGCTAGCTCTATACTAATTCAACAGAGCACATAACATACTTCAATAAATCCCTTCTGATAAGTAGCCGGTAACAGAGGTGGGTCCTATTCTGGTCTGGTGGGGCATCCCGTCCAGGTGTAGAGCATCCCATCCAGTGAGGGTGCAATTCGGATTTGAGGTTGAATGGCGGAAGCTCGTCGAAGTGTGCTTGCACACTATACTGGGCAGGCTCTCAGTGTAGAGAGCCTGCCCAGACTACTGCTACACAGTGAACCGTTGGCAATAAGCTAGTTCCACCACTGGGAAGTTCTGTCAAAGGTGCATGAACTGGTACAGTATATAAGCAAACTAAACTATTATTATCATTGTATAAAACTGTTTTCTGTTGGCAAGGCGTGTCCCTAACAATATATAACTGATATGTGGCGTTATATACTCACAGACATCTTGAGTAGCTGCTGGCATATGGTAAAGCATATATCCACAGCCTCATGTGTCGATGTACCTCTACATAGCTCATCTAGTATGACAAGTGCTGTAGGTGTCTTATGCTTCAGTACAAATGATATCTCCTTCATCTGACAATTAGCAACTATGTGTACACGACTAATGGAAGCTAGGTCAATTCCCACATGCCTTAGTAATGGGGTGCATTTCAATATACATAGATTACTGTTAGAGCATAGCCAGTGGGGCAACTTTGCATACCCCACCCACAATTTGCATACCCCACCCACAATTTGAGCATTAGAGTAAGAACTGCGAGAACATAAGCTAATATTTGGCGACGAGAGACTAGACTAAAACTGTCAGGTCCAAGAATGACGTTTTTCGCTTAGTTAAGTTCCAAGATGTGGTTTGGGACCCAAACGCACTTTATCAGGAGAGAACAGCTTCTCCGGCTACTATTTACAAAGATCCCTGGTTATTACACAGGTGCCAGCCCTCTACCTAACCGATTGAAAGCACTTTGTAATGTCACTGCTTAATTTACATGTTTGTGAATGTATCACACATAATCTAACATCCTTCGCTTTGATTTGACTTTGCTTTGACAATCTAGTCCATGTGGTGGCAGAGCGCTCTGTCTGAAAAGTGACAACCTCAGAGATGGAAGCAAAAACCTAAACCGCTTTTACCAATAGGTGTATGTTTGCAAAAGATGATTTATATGCATGTACATGTATGTCATAAGCTGGCTGTAAATGTTATCTGGAAACAGGTGTGGATGATGGCTTGTGGTCCAATGATTTGCTGGGAGTCCAAATGGCATATGCAATACAATCAGTTGACATGACAGGATATTTTCGATGATCACACTATAGAGTATTGAGCTGCAGAGTCGGTTACTAGACAGAATTGGTGCTCGATATTAAACATTAGAAAAAAGCTTAGAATAGGATTTCTCAATTTTGTACAAATTTTACCAATTTGTCGGCAGAATTCGGTCTGGGCTTGTGAGAGCTTGTCTGGGCTTGTGATAGTTCGACAAAAGTAAGTAACTGGCGATGAGCAGATTATTGGGTAATAAGATCAATTGGGTTGGTGATTTTCAGCTTGGGGCAGGATTATCATAGCATATCATAGCATAGCGCGTGGCCACAATAGACGCTCTGGGATGACAACTCCCATATCAGATGCTAAATTTACAGCTGACCGGAAATGAAGAAAATTAGATTCAGTACTTGCCACTTTTGTGATCATATGGTTTATTGTAACTCTATTGATAAAGAAATCTAGACGGATTGTCTCGTTAGGCCAAGCTCAATTGATCATTAGATCTGTGTCCTAAATTCTTCGTCGTAAGTATGAGCTAGTGAGGTATTTAAATTTGTAGCCTTTTAATTTACAGATTTTAATTTTTTGATGAGGGAGGTTAGATGCAAATTTATTTTTGAATTTTCTCATGTGTAAGCCACAATATATTATATTCTCCATCGATATATCAGCATTTAATGACATATACTTTAAAGAGATGGCTGATTTAAGACAAACTTCCAGCTCAGGATGCTTCCACTTCATTGTAGCTTAAGATGTTATTCCCAAAACCTAATAGGTGGTGAGGGAGTGAGGGATTTGAGTTTCCAATTTATCCCTCATTCTTGATGAGTGAGCGCTAAATTTAGTGTTAGGAGAGCCTCCAAAATATGATGAGCGAGGGGACACAGATCCAATAATCAATTTAGCTTGGCCTAATGTATCTGAGTGACAATAATGGATCTGCCTGACAATAATGGATCTGTGTGACAATAATGTATCTGAGTAACAATATTGGATCTGCGTGACAATAATGTATCTGTGTGACAATAATGGATCTGCGTGACAATAATGTATCTGTGTGACAATAATGTATCTGTGTGACAATAATGGATCTGTGTGACAATAATGGATCTGTGTGACAATAATGTATCTGAGTGACAATAATGGGTTTGTGTAACAATAATGTCTATGTGACAAATGGCTAGAAGGAGCCAAGAGTGAAGGGCAATGCTATGCCAAGGCCCAGCAAGCCGGTCATGTCCACAACCTGATAGCAGGGAATCCTGTAACGGGATTCACTATTAACTGTGTATTAGTCACTATAAACTCCACTGTACTGTGGTGGTAGCACTGGAACTGTGTTAGGCTGCTGCCAATAGCAAGCCATCAGCCTTGTGTTACCCATGCTTATGGATGCAACACGCTACTTGTGTTATGTCATGCTGATTTGGGTTATCTTGAAGACAGGTGGAATGTTTGGATTGTACATACGTGGAGAAGCGCATTTGTTGAGTTATGACCTATTCCTGGGCAGAGGCCGCCAGAGGCCTCTGCCTGACGTCTGGGTGGCAATGATCTGGCCAACGGTGCCCCATTGACCAGATTCTGAAACAATTATGGAACCTGGCACACGACTTCCTGACTATACCAGGGTAAATGCAGTAGTCATCCTGTCAGTATGGCCAAGGAGAAATACTGAATAAAGCAACAGGGCCAGACAGTGGGCAGACAGGCTGGAGGCAATATTTTATGGGGATCCCCAGATTAACTTCTGGAGGTGGGACCGCTACCAACCTTGGTCCACACCATATGACTGAGTTCATTTGACAGAACGAGGATACCAGAGAGCCGCACATATCCTGTCGCTGCCATTGTCTGGATGATCCACCATTTACAGTGGTAGACAGGCAACTGACTACGGTTAATTTAAACGACGTTCTGGTTGCCACCACCACCTCCCCATGGGTAAACTAACTTCATCTTCACCACAGTTATTAGCCAACGGCGTATTAGTCCCCATCCACCCTAGGAGCAAACTCACCTCGGGGCATATTGAGTTTACACTTCGGATTAAACTGATTAAAAAGGAAGCAGGAGTAAAATCTCATAGGTATATTAAAACGAAGTAGATAAACAAAAATAATTGAGCAACAAGAGCAATATTGAAATGGAGATTTAATTAAACACAAAAGTTAAGTCATTAGAAACGTTAATTCGTTAAAAAGTCTCAGGAATGCAGGTAGGGTAAGAGGTTAGTTAGGACTGCAGTGGGCGAAAGCCAGTTTGTACTCACTATGTGCTCAACGAAGACCCAGTTAACTGTGAGATAAGTATTGACATGTTGTGGTCTTCTCCCAGCAGGGAGGCCAAGAAGAAGATTAATGCAAAAACTAAAGGTGTGTTGGTCTCCAAGAAGGTTGAGGCTTCTAAGAAAAGCAAAGGTGTATTTGTCGCCGGAAAAGGGAAGGCCCGGAAAGTGGCACCACCACCACCCGAATAGAGCTCTGAATCAGATGATTCATTTAATTCATCAGCGTCCAACAGGGAATCAGAGACCACTTCTCGCCGGACGCCAGCCACCATGCCTACAGTGACCAGGACTGGGCATGTGTATGACAACACCCACAAAAAAATCAGGAAAGGTGAGTTTGTGTTTCAAAAAGCTATTACCCACACCAAGAGGCGAAAAGCAGCAAAAAAATTCATCATTATCAAGTCGGGAGTGTTCGGGGAGGTTGATGATGGAATGACAGCCTCCAGTTATATCATTGGCTGGATGCCTTCTTTATCTTTATGTGCATTCGGATGGAATTCTTCCCGGCAGAGGGTCAGGGCCTCATAAAGCTTCTAGGGATATAGTTAGGGACGATGTCTACATAGATTGCATGCTCACAATAGGGGCTGCCAGTAGCTGCCGAATATTTCAAGTCATAAGTGATGCCATTACGTGGATGTTCCACAGACGATTTAAGGGTCACGTAACTGTATTTAATTACTTAGACGACTTACTCTTCGTTGGAGACTCAGCAGTGCAATGCCAGGCAGCTCTAAAGACCTACTAGGACCTCTGCACCGATATCCATGTACCTATTGCGAACCATAAAATGGTGCATGCCACCACTTCCATTGTGTTTCTAGGGATCGGCTGGACTCCCGAAAGATGTCCTTTTTCATCCTCCAACAAAAGGTAACCAGGTCCCGGAATATGCTGATACAGTTCCTAGACTCCACATCTCCCAAGGTGAAGCAGTGGCAGCAGGTAGCAGGGTCACTGATCCATCTCTCTCCAGTTGTTGCTGCTGGTAGGGCTTATATCTGAAGTGTTTACAATTCCTTATGCGGAGTTTTGTCCCAACAACAGCACAAAAAGAGAAGGATACTGAGGTACGGAAAGACTTTGCCGTTTGGCTTCCGACTGGAAATGTCCCCAACAGCCAGTTCAAGATGCTAACCAACTTCCCATCAGGCTTACCACCAATCCTTACAGATGCATCAACTACAGTAGGTTATGGAGGGGTCTGCGGCAACCAATGATTCCACGGATTCTGGCCCAATAATACTTGGAAGAACTGCGATATTTTTGCACTAGAGCTATACCCCATATACACAGTGCTGTTCATGTGGACTATGGGAATACATGACGCATCAATTGACGTCATCACAGACAATGAGGCTTTGGTGACGGTGCTCAACAACCTGTACAGCAGAGACAAGGAGCTTGTTGTGGCCAATTGCTCGCTTATGCCTGGGAAATAACATCAAGATAATGGCCAAACACATCCCTGGAACGGAGAACGTTGGTCCTGACCTCCATCACGAGACCGGGTCCAACAATTCCGATCGGCTTTCGGAGAAATGAATACCTGCCCAAAAAGAGTTCCAGAGGCTCTCTTACCAGATATGGGTGGATAAGTGTGAAAAGCCACACCTCAACTAAGATAAACTGTGATAGGATCCTAGGCATTAGTAAGCACAACATCAGAATGGCGTATTAGTTGCCCCCACACTAGGGCCCAAGTAGCATAGGTGATAAGTGTATTTGTATTCGTATCTATAACATCATAGTTGCTTTGTATTTGTATAATATTGCTTGTAGATCTATCGGAAGAGACGGAAAGGCTGATAAGCAGTTCACTGACGATGGCAGCCTAAAGAGTGTATAAACGTTATGAATGGAAGTTCATGGAATTCTGCCAACTTGTGGGACGAGCTCCACTCAAAGGGAATGTAGCTAAAACAGTATAAATGTTTGTGGCGAGTTTGGGTCTAGGAACCTTAGCCTACAGTACCGTGCTGTCTCACCTTTCCGCACTGAAACACTTGTACAGAAGAAGCAATCGGCCTATCACATTTGAAACGGAGAGGCTTAAGTTAATGCTGAAGGGTCTCAAATGTCAACCTCAGTGCAAGTATCAAACAAAGAGGCCGGTGACTCTAAGCCACCTAAAGAGATTGAAGACGGCTTTATATATATTAGGAGCGAGAGAAGGGTGACAATTTAGAGAGATGATTATGCTGGCATTCTTTGCTTTTCTGAGGCTATCTGAATACTGATCGAACGGCTGTCAAATCCAGAAGCGAGCAAATGTTAAGGTATCTAAAAAGAGATCAATGTGCGAACTGTCCTTTGATTTGTTCAAACATTCATTGGATGCAGCAACTGTGACAATCAGGGACACAAACGCCTCACCTTTCCACCCCATGAAGCTCCTGACAAACACGTTCATGCAGGGAAGCTAAAAAAGGCTGATCCTTTTTTCAATGTGTCTATGAATACTTTCAGGGCACAACTGAATGAAGTATGTGAGCATAGGCATAAAAAGAGAAGGAGCACAACTACTCTGACGCCTCAACCCTTTCGGCATGGCAAGGCTACCTGGGCAGGACGGCAAGAGCGGCCAGACATTAGAATTAGAGCTCACGGGAGATGGCGTTCAGACATCTACGAAACCTATGTGAGAGCAGGGTAGTCTGGGAGATAGGAGTTAGGGGGTTTTGACAGTACTCAACTGATCAGTTACGCTTTAACTAATCAGTGGAGTCCCTTTGGTGGACAGAGTTTCACCAATTGAGGGGCCAAGAAACGGGGATCTCCAACTAGAGGGCTGCCCCAAGGAACTAGCTAGGACCTTAAAGATATTTCCTTTGCCAAACACCAATTGCGTATTAGTCGCTAGTATATGGTGAAAACACTCACTTGGTTAATGAACATCTAATTGACTTGATTAATTGTATGCAATGGCGTATTCGTCACCCCCACCCTTAGGGGTAGTCACAAAAACAAACAGGTGAAAACAAAAAGTGTTATTACTTTTTTTATAAACATCAACTAAATTTATAAAAAAAATATATCTCTAACTATCTCTACTATTTGCTGGGCACCTCCCCCACCTTCTCGTGGTACTTAGTGGGCAACACATTTACACACTGTGGTTATCAGGAGAATACTTATACATTGGGCAAACACAATAAAAAAAAATGCATAGCCAACATTTAAATGCACTTGTCTCACACGATTATTTAATAGCGTGTATTTAATTTTTCAAATATAATATTTGTGTATCAAATGGGTTGAATTAGCCTAATAAGCAATAGGCCTTTATGTTAATGCCTGTGTCACGTCCCTCGTCATTCTTTTAGGCCACCACACACTTGTGCCCGCATTCAAAACTAATATTTATTTTTTCATAACCAAAATTTAAATGAACTTGCCTCACACGATTATTTAATAGCATATGAATAATTATTGAAATATAATATATGTATCACAACAATTACTTTGGTATGGGTTGCATTAGCCTAATAAGTAATAGGCCTTTATGTTGTAGCCTATTAGTAATACGCCTTTATTTTATCAGGAGGGGGCAACTCCACAGGACACCCATTAGGAAAGAAACTCACCCAAGGGAACCCATCAGAAAATGAACCTGCCTACTCAATAGTTATACTCATACAATGTTTATTTGCGAAACTTTTTTCACCAATTCATTATGTCATATCCCTATACATTTCACTTTCAAAACCTTTTATGCGTTTCATTATACACATCACATAGACAACACCAAAGTAAACTTCCACCCCAGAGCTTGCTGAAGAGGAAGGTGGTTAGGTGAAAAAATGTTAGAGCCTTTCTCAAGAAAATTTGCAGCAAATGGCACTGGCAGCAAGAGCGCATGAGTCCTAAGCCAATCAGCAACGACCTTAACCGGCAGCAAAAGGCATGTGAGTTCAATCAACAACGACCTTTCCCGCAGAGGACTCCTATTGATTATTGTACCACGGGAAGATTACCCGAGGTGCAGAGGAGCGACAACTCCGAATATTATTGCGATACAAAACTCAACTCGTTGTTGTCTCCTCCTTGTCTCCTTGAGACAACTCCTTGTTTCATTTATGCAGTTTTATTATTTCAATAATAACCAAAAATAATGTGATTTGTATGGTATGAAACAAAAACAAGTTTTCAGTTGGGTTTGAAAACTGCATTTTTGTCTTTCTCCATTGAAGAATCCAAGTATACCCCTTTGAAGGAGGACGACTAATGCGTCATTGGGGGCATACTTTAACACTTGAGAAATCCTAAGTCTTCCTGAACGTACCTAGTTTTTTGGCGGTGGCGACAAAACTGATGATTAGGAGGGGGCAACTCCACTGAACATCCATTAGGAGAGAAACTCAGCCAAGGAACCCATTGAAACTGAACCTGCCTATTCAATAGTTATGCTATGCAATGTTTATTGGTGAAACTTTTTTCACCAAGGGGGTCCAAATATATTGGGACCCATTTTTGCCAAGCCTCAACCTATGTAGGAATAGTAGGCACCTGACTGCCACCTACCTTGCCTCGGGATCCTCGCATCCCACCAGCCTTATTTGTTAGCCCAGGTGGCAGCTCCATGTCGAAAACAGTGCGGGGTGATCTTGGTCTTTATCTGGGCCACCTAGCACATTTCTTGCAATTCCTGCCTGAATTTTTTTGGCAGTGACATCGAACAATGGCTCCTTGACGCCCTTTTTTAACCCCTGCTATATGCTCTTAGAGAGTACCCACTGGCTGGGGCATATTCCCGAGATATCACTGATCATTACTAACACCGGTTCCACCGTGTACCTGTATGTCTTCAACTTGAGCTCACACTGAGGTTTCCTTTTACAGAACCTCAAATCCCTGTTCCTGAGATGATGATCTTTATTGGAAATGCTGTACTCCTAAGGGCGGAGGAATCCAAATATTGCCGTGAGGATCATATCCTGAAAACAAAGCGTCATCCAGACCCAGAGTCCATGCTGCCTCAGATAATCTCTTGAGATGACCAATAGTTACTGGCTTCTTCTTAACAACTGCTTGTTTCTTTTTCAATCCGTTCAACATAATATGCAGGCGCCCCGACTCAAAAACCATGGGGGCATCCATACGCCTGAACAAGTGCCGCACTGCCGACAGATGTGATAGCACCGTATTATGAGCCAACACCCTCCTACGTAGTGAGGCAATCCATTGCTCCACCTCATTTTTAGATCCCTCACCGAACGTTGGGAAGCCCATTGTACTGCAAAACCCCCGATAACTCTCTTCATACCTTCGTCATAGCCTTTGTGGTGGATAGTCCCAGAGTTCCCTCATTTCCTTCTCTAATCCTACAATTGAGGGCCTAAATGAAAGTGGTTTTCTATATATCTCCCCCCTCACACCACCTACATGTAACATAAAAATATTATACACACAATACACAACAGTATAATTAAGAATTGAAGGCAACAATAAATCCATGCCTATTTGTAATGGGGACGACTAATACGTCATTGTTTATCCACTGCCTTGCAAGTCCCAGATCAATAAACCGCAATTGTCAGGTATGAGCATCTCTGGGATTCACATCGGTTCCTTATGCAATCCCACAAACAAACTCTGCCAGCTTACCTCTTGACAATATAGGTCAGGGCCAATGTTACATTCCCCTGGGATGTGTCTCGCAATAATGCACAGGTTTCTCTCCGAACAGAAACTAGCGACAGGTGCAGCTGCCCATCATTGATATACAGCTTGTTAAGCACGCTCACCAGTGCCATGTTGTCAGTATAAACATTAACCGCGGTATCTTGCCCCATCTGACCAATCAGCCTAAGGGCCACATAAATGGGGAACAGTTCTAATACAGCTATGTTACAGCATTTTCCTGCAGGCCAAAATCCATAGAACCATTGAGATCCCCAGACACAACCATATCCGCCTGATGTTGAGGCATCTCTGTAAATAGGAGCGCAGCGAGATGTATCGGAGTCCAAGACCTTAGAATGTCTCTCTGGTGTTCCCTGGAGGAAGTTGTACCACATCCGGATGTCACCCTCGACTTCCTTGTTGGTGGCTCTCCTTCTGTGCTGTTGCTGGGATAAGATGCTATCCAAGTGTTGATACAAACTACCTATATAGATCCTACCTGCCAACACCACCTGAGCCAGGTGGATCAATGTGCCTGCCATAGATTGCCATTCTTTTACTCTTGGCTTTTTCATCCCGAGGAACCATTCCCAACTTGCTACTACTTTTCTAAGCTTCTCTCGTGGAATGAAGAGAGTCAAGCGTCCCGCATCCAGGCTCAGGCCCGGAAAGGTGATCGAGGTACAAGGTCTTACCATTTTATGGGGAGCAATAGGGACTCCCACTCTACCGCAAATGTCCTCAAAAGTCTTAAGTGCAGCTTCGTACTCTTCCGCCAAGCCCGCTATGAACAGGAAATCATCCAGGTCATTAAATACCCACACCTCTTTCTCACAGGCCCAGTGAAGCATTGCTTTCAGTCCGTCACTGATACCCTGGAACAGCTGGCAGCTACTAGGCGCACCCAGTGGCAGCATCCTATCCATGTAAAACATTTCCTGTACACGAATACCTAGAAACTTCCATTCTGTCCTCTTGATTGGCACTATCCTGTAGCCGTCCGCAAGGTCAACTTTGGCCATACATGCCGAACCCGCCGGATATCTGCCTTGAAGGAACTGACCTACTTGATGGACAGTACAATAAGTTACTGGCTTGGTATCATCCCGACTATTGTCATTTACTGACCTTCCTCCTGGGTACGGCAGATGGAAG
>JAOQGN010014109.1:0-13413 GCA_027564295.1 Himantozoum antarcticum
GAGAGACTGGACGTGTTTTTACACCTGGTCCAACACCACCACTAAATAACACTAAGATGTTCTACTGTAGATATTGTTATGCAATGCTCTCTACCATACAAATAGTCAACTCTCATGAGGATAGGCATAGGCGGCTGTATTCTTGCCAGGTGTGTGACGCCAGTCACCCCACCCGCTATTCCTTATTTAGGCATACAAAAAGTGCCGGACGTTATAGTAAAAAGGATAATGCTTTAGCTCGACCTATCTGTCAGAGAATAGCCTACAAGGGGGTGAAACCCCGGCCTCCTGCAGATTTTGGAGTTCGCTTAAACCGGCTAGCCGTTCCAGTACCTAGGCGTACTATGTCTGACGCAGAATGTCAGCAACAAGCGACCAATAGCAGCAGATATTAACACTCGGGAGATAGATTACTCCAAACTACAAGGAGCCAGAGCCTCCTCACCCGAAGTGAAGTCACAAATCTCGAGACCAAGAGCACCCAGCTCTCCACTCTGTCGCTCCATTGCCGTACCTAGACGACAGCATAGCCCCTTGGGGCAGCCTAGGGGGCAGACGCGAAAGCATAACAAGAAGGCTAAGAAAATTCACAAATCTAAGAAGAGGACACACAGCACACCTCCCAGTAGCCCGAGTGCCAAGGTGGCTACCGGGCAGAAGCAGATGTCAGTCACCCCCAAGACTCCAACTAGGATTCCACCCACGTCTCCACCACTATCTCCAGCATCTGAGGCTATAGAACGGCGGTTGCTGTTTGGTTCGGACTGTGACGATGATATCGTCCTGTAAGATACTTTGTGTAACTAGATCTTGCAACTTGCCACAGTATTACCAGCCTTCAGTATTATTCAAGATAGTACCACACTACTAATTATATGTTGGTCAATTTAGTATTCATGCCAAATTATATTATTAGCTATTATCTGTTCCAGTCATCCACCCTGAACGCTGTCATTACTCAGCGTAGCCAAAAGATCAGCGGCATCCTATTGCTATCCTCCAAGGAAGTAGCTGTTGAGCGATGTAGCCAATATTGACACACAAACATCTCAATTGCTACTAGAAAGCTTTCAAATACTGATAGCTGTCCTGACATCAAACTAATCTAATAACAAATATTATGGAATCTATATTGATTCGATAGAAGGTTGTAGTTTATGTTTAGTGTAGTATGTAGATAATAGTGCTGCCTCCTGCTTGCTAACTTTCCAAGTTACCAATATATTGATTTGATGTCACTCTAGTGTCTACAGAATCCAGTATATTTGACAAACCATACAGCATAGACTATTGTGTGCTCACAGGAAGGATGCAGTCAACTTTGTATGCGTGTCATAATATTGTATTTATTTTTCAAAGCCTTTTGGATGAGAATTGAGACTACATAGGTAATTAATCATTGATAAATAACACCCAGAAGTGACTATAGTCATAATAATTGTATATTCAGCATGTACTTCCATCATTAATTTGTGATAATTACATGCTATTGGGTATTGGATTACATTACATTACATCACAGCCATAGCATAATAAACACCTACCTTTTGTTTTATATATAAAATAGTCCAAAATCTCCTCCACAAGTAGGAATTCTCCATTGATTCACGTAGCTGTAAATTTACAGTTCGTTGCAATGTTTTATGCGAAATAAACAGAACTTTGGAATAAAATTGTTTTTCAAACATTACATTGAAGATGAAATAACTTAAACATCTAACGGGATAGCCTGCTAAATGTAAACACGGACAGTGACCATATACATACATAACACCCATATTACATCCATATATACTCCAATATACTCCATATTAATGATACTCCATATGACGTGGGTTCGCGTCTCACTCTCATTTATGACATGGAGGTTTTATTACTGTAAAAGGGTCTTTGTACTTGTCAGTCTGATTAATAATAATATTACCCCATTTGCTGTGGGATTCCCTTTCCTTGCTCTGCTGTTGAATTATCACTTACAATAATTATGCCCTGTTAGAAAATGTATTAAATTGTACAAAGTATTTCTGATTTGTTTTGGCAAGAATTGCAGAGCGAATTATTATACTTTATACTTTATTATTATACTTTGGTCAGCCACTTAAACCATTGCTTGAAACTATATTTAAAAATATGGTACAAATGGTACATTTATCTTTATCTCAATATCCATGTCAATATTTCTTTAGCTGACGTCTGGATAAAAATGGAATATTCGCTCTAATAGCTGTTACATCTATTGATTACAGATTGCTAAAGACAAACCAGGCATTCAAATCTGCTGGAGAAAGAACAAGCGCAGCATTCACTAACTTTGGCAAACGATTTGGCGATGTAAAGTAAGTGCTGTATGTATGGAAAGTAAGTGCTGTATGTATGTAAAGTAAGTGCTGTATGTATGTAAAGTAAGTGCTGTATGTATGGAAAGTAAGTGCTGTATGTATGTAAAGTAAGTGCTATATGTATGGAAAGTAAGTGCTGTATGTATGTAAAGTAAGTGCTGTATGTATGGAAAGTAAGTGCTGTATAGTATGGAAAGTAAGCGCTGTATGTGTACCAAGTAAGTGCTGTATGTATGAAGTCCGAAATTGTATGTACGAAGTCCGAAACTGCTGCATTGCTATATCCGATAATAATGATCATCAAATTTATGGACTAAATGGTGACTGAAGTGAACCCAATAAGAATCATGATAACTTATAAAAATATTAGAGAGTTCTCCTCAGCTCCGGCCGTCAGTCGCCAACACGGTATTGTACACTGGGCTGGTTGTCCATAGTTCCATGGCCCCATCATGAGTGGGTCGGCATGACAAGTGATAGAGGATCTCTATTGCTTTTTATGCTGATCCACCCGCGATGAGGGCCCATGAAATCAGGTTAGTCCAAGATAACTGCTTTCAGCAAGGCATCATTGTCAATTTTTTGTCATTCTTTTGGGAGTTGCGCTCTCTCGAAATTATCAATAAACATGAATAAACATTAGTTTTCATCGACGCGTATTCGCGAACTCATTTAGTGAGTGGTTGGATCTGATACCATATGGTTGTGAACATAAATCATGCGACCTAGATCATAAAAACGTGCGTTTGACTGATTACCTCAGATGGCTGAACTTGGAGCTGATAACTCCGTACTGAAACTCTCTAATAAATAAATAAAATAACAATAATGCTATCCAAATTTGTCTGCGCAGTTCGTTTGCAGTAGTCATTAAAATCACGGATCACTGTCCATCCAAATATATTCAATGGAAAATAAATCGCTCGCCAAAATACACGTATGCGCATACTGTCATTTTATCATGTTGTCAGAATATCCCCTTGGAGAGAATACAGCATGAGTGGGTTCTATTATTGTCACAGCTCCTGGAATGACGCATCGCGTTCTATGTGTACGCCTAGACCCACTATCAGGCGGAAGCAATATGTAAATCTAATAGGGTGGAAATTTCTGTCTGGTGCTCTTAATAGCTCGCTGTTCAATGCTCAAGCTGACTATTAATAGGGCAATCGGTGATTTCATGAATTATATCCATATAAAATTACCTTTGGGAATAAATGCTGAGGCGTGATGCTCTCAGACTCCGTATACTTGCTGTTATAGCATGTTACACTTCGAGACAAACATAAGATAAAACCGCAGCATGATTGTGTTGAAAGTTGGCTTAGTATAGAGTGACGAGTGATGAATATAATGCTTCTTTACTCTTCTTTACTACTACTACTAAAGAGACGTCGGCGGCAACGGCTCTCCACCATTGATAAATAGATAATCTCAACGGCATTGTCGGCAACGACTGACGCCTGCCTGAACTGAACTGAATACATTAAATGGGTCGTTCTGTAAACTTTGTGACGGAAGCAAATAATTTCTAGGTTTAAAAATCTTTTTTTGAGAGGTCTGCTTTCATGTGCAGATATCTGAAATATGACAAACACATCGTCCCCATCCTACATTTGAATTTCTCTATGCTGCCATTTTGCCAGGATTTTGGCATGCCATTTTGTAGTCATTGTTTTTCTCATCGTTGGCGCGCCAAACAATCGATTGGTGACATATTATTGGTCATGATAACATAAATTATGAGACTCATCTTAACTACTGTTTATGCTGAATAATAAATAATATTATTGATTCTAATTGTTGTTATTATTTTGTTACTTCAGGTCAAGGATTGGAGAGAGTATTGGGACATCCCTAAACAACGTAAAGGTAATCTTGAGCTATGTATTGCATGATATCATTCCACCCATATAATATGCATCCCATTGTATGGTGTTAGGGTTGAGGTTGCGTGTAATCCGTAGTCGCTGCTCGCACTATAATTATAATAATAAAAAAAATCTGTTCAGCTGATTGATACTCTACGCCATAGATTTATCTCCCCTATGAGATAACCCTATAACCTATAACCCTAGATAAACCTACTCCACACACACCAAAGTGGGTCTTTTGATGGCCCTGTGGTTGAACTGCTTGGCGTTCAGTACTGACAATTTTCAAGCTACATGTATCTCAGGCTATCTGCAGGGATCACACGGTTTCAATCTCATCAATGACTTAGGCATGCTCCAGCTCTATTTACGAGAGCAAATGGAGGCCCTGGCTACATCAATAATAATTTCTCACTTGTGAAACCACGATTTACCCGGTTAGAATGGACCGGCATTACAAAATAAACAAGCACACTTACAATTGCAGCATGAGACAATTCCCAATCAATATAATCAGGAATATAAAGTGACAATGACAATCCTCATATTTTCAAACTGGGTAACAATTCCCCAACTTAATGAAATCTAGCAATTATACCAAGTGCTAACAAAATAGCAATTACGTCGATGTGGCAACTTCCAAGCTTATAAACCGCTTTACAAATAAACGGAATAATAATAAAAATAATAATAATAATAATGTTAGTGATAGAGATAGCGATCGCAATTAGTTATTAAAAGTATTATATATGTACATTACAATATATCTTGGCTACACTGGAATAAAATAGTACTGGAATGGCGGAGAGACAGCACTAAAGTGGGTGGCGTGGGAAGTGTAGGGTTCCGTCATCACTACAAGAGTAGCTAATCAGTTGCGTGCTATTTTACTTTGTAAAGCAATTGTGGCTATAAATGCAGTGTAATATTTTGCAACTTTTTTGACATTTTACTTGTTGATTATCGGCTGAATAATACAATTACATGTAGGCTAAAATGAAATGAAGCAACAATTTATTTCGAGCATCTGATCATCATCATGTCAAACATCTGCATTGCTCAATTTCTCATTTCCTTTTCGTTGCTTGGTTCGTATGCTCTAGCCCATAGCCATGGCTAATGCAACAACATACTTGTACTTCACATTCTCTCAATGCATGCTTGATAAGTAACCTACTGGTTGGATTATTGTCTCCCCCACACCACTAGTCTGACAGGCAGGTGACAATTTTCCTGTGTCCAAGAAAGTCGGATAGCCAAGCTTGCCCGTACCTGGTATGCCCAATCTGCAAGATATGCCTGGTGGATGGGCAGGTCTAGACTCTATACTAAATATATCCCCCACCTTTCAGGTCTATTAGTGCAGAGTGGGTACGTGCTAAATTATCTTCAGCAAAGAAACAATTGTAAGATTTGTGCATTTCTTGATCAAGCTTTGTCACAATTAGATACAGCAAAGTCGATTCACAAATTTGTGGTGTTGGTACGCATGCTCCATACTATTTGTATGGTACTTGGCACAACATTTAAGTACAGATGGGTAGAATTACAGTTTTTGACTACCAATAATAAACAACACGTTAGATAAATGAAATTTGTAAAATTACTTTGATATTCTTTGCAATTACACGCCTAGTAGTCTTGTGTCACTTGTACTTACACGAAACTACCAACCATCTGCATGTGTCTGTAATTTGTTTTGTGTAGATACTCTCTACCATCAAGGCATTATCTCTTCATCGCATCTGCTTGTAGAAATCTAAGTCGTTATTTGCTCTACCTTCGGAGGTATGATTTATGTTGTAACATTGTTGTGTTGTGTGAACAACTTATCATATCATGAAATCAGTCCTTGCAATGTGTCATTAGTAGATGTAGCTTACATGCAAATCGATTTTACACGTTTTGTGGAAAAAAGGCCAACCATCTTGGCGATAAGCCTTGGAATCAAAGCTGCACAAACTTACTGTTGAAATCGGCTCACTGGTATCATTTGAATCAAATGATGGAACCAATTTCAACGATATACGTGTGTTTATAATTGTATTGATGCGTTCCAATGCATAAACATAGATGTTTTACACCGTCCAGATTATAATTTCCAATTAATGCTAATGCTGATAACATTGTTGTCATTTTACCCTTTAGTTACCTGATGAGGAAGATGAAGGTGAAATAATAGTTGTATAGTATAAAGTGATGATATTTCTATTTTTTATTCCATTCATATTTCATTCAAACTTTGAATCCTAATGCGAAATATGGATGGAATAGTAGATTCCTATTTGAATGCATTGGTTGCATCATTCAGTTGAAAAATTTGTGCTTTTTGTAATATTATGATTGGTAGCTTGAAGTTTTCTATTCAGTTGTTTGCATCATCAGTTGTATAATTAGCTTTGCATGCATGGTTACAAAATTTTCTAATAAGTATTGTAAAATATTGTTTTCATCTGAATACTATATATGTATAATTTTTAACCTATCAGTTAGAAATTGAATGCTGGTTAGGATTAGCTGGTTAGGATTAGCTGCTAATACGTTTTATGGAAACTTATACTGAAAAACTTGATAACTCGTTCTTGATTGGTATTGTTTGGCTATCAAACCATCTAAGTAAACATGTTTGAGCACAACTTGGTAGGCTCCAATTATCAATATATAAATAAGATAAGGCAAAGACATGACCAACTGTATTCGGTATACATCTGTTTTAGCAGATTGAACCAATAGCTGTTATTACTGTGTAATCCTAGATTGCACAGTACAGGAAGCAAGTATTTATTGTTACTTTTAAACTCTAGGGTTGCACCTATTAATTAGAATCACAGGGCTTTCTACATTGTCATGGTGGAGAATAGGCAGAGAAGACGTATCTCCCCTTTCCCCGTACTTCCTCTACTAATGACAACCTTATAAACCTGATAGGGCTGTTATCAACTATTTGATAAGTTATTGTGGAGTTGTGTGACTTTGATAGTGGTGATAGAAGATAACTCCAATCAATATGCAACTACATGTTGTATTCTAATAATAGATTGAATACAGTAATTGTTAAAATTTAATGACAAATTGACACAACACTGTTACAGCCTACTTGGTTTAGTAATGCTCTCATTTCCACCCTTTTTCAGCTGAATCACCCAGACACTATGCATGATCATCGGATTGTTTTACTATGATTTCACATATTACTACGATTTCACAGAGTTCACTTCCTTGAACTCTTTACCAACCCAAGAGTTTGAGGCTCTGTGAAGAATGATTTACCAAGAGTATCCTGAAATTCTTTTCACTCATCAGCAAGAAAATAATTTTTCAATTGGACATTTATTTGAATGTTATGTGTTTGATATCAAAAAGGAATCTAGGAAGCACAAATATTGTAGCACTAACCTAACTAACATTTTATAGCCTCATTTCCAAGTTCAGAGTTTGCGAAATATTTTCATTATCACAGCTTGGACACATTATCAGACTAAATAATGTGCATGCAAAGTTATGTGGAAGATGGCTTTGCATTAAGGCAGGCTCTGCATAGTTATTTTGGTGCTGTAGGTGAAGGTGAGCACTGGGACCAGTGGGAACAGATCTAATGGGGCTACATCTTCTCAGACTAAATCGGCAACTTCTCTACCAACCTCCACTATAGCAGACGAGGTACCTGGCTACTAGCTGCTGAATGCTGACTCGGCTAACCAATCACATGATTCTGCTAACTTAGCTATCCATTCATGTGATTCCACTGACTCAACTGGCCAATCATGCGATTCCACTGAATTTGCTAACCAACCACGTGATTCCCCTGACTCGGCTAACCAATCATGTGATTCTGCTAGCTCAGCATTCCTATCATGTGATTCCGCTGACACACCAATCTACTTCTCTACCACATGGTATAGCTATGTCACATGCCCTAATTACAATTAAAGTCTAGCCGAAGTCTAGTAGGCACCTATTTCAGGGTCCTACTATTATTAACACACAATCATAAGTGGAATTGATTTGGCGTATCGCTGCAATGTCACATCAGTTACCCAGTAGAAGGAGGGAAGAGAGTTTTACAGAGAGGTGATTGGCTGATTGACATAGCATTTAATAGATCATCTCTCACAAGTCATATGCCACAGCAGGACCATATGCCACACAGCACCATAATTATTTTTTAAATCAAAGTTGAAAGTGTGATGATATTACAGTTCTGTTATCATACTACATGTATATGAGATTATGCAGCAATCAGTGAAATCAGCAAATCTGCAATGTGGGTCTGCCTCTGGTGGCTCCTAACTAGGGCTTGTGTGACATTAGCCTAGCTACTCCACAGTGAAGGCCCCATCGTCATTCTAGATTAGAATTTTATTTTGCATTCTCTATTTTAACATGTTATTGCACCAATCTATTGTTCTTTTATTCTATTTTTCTAATTTATATTATCTGATGAAATATACATAAACATACTAAAACTATTTCCGTCAACTCACATGGATACTGGACGCTGATGACTAGGTGACACCAGATGACTAGCTTCTTATTCTTTTCTGGTAAATAGACATGAGAAGGGGATAGAGCGTTTACATGAAGGCTTTTGTATTAAGTTAATTGGTATAGGCAAGGTCAGATTACACAAGTATTTGGTGAAATCTGGAGGAGTTGCCTCACCAATTTGTTTGAGGTTGTCAGCCGAGTATTCATCAAAGCCACAAACAGACTCTGGTGCACCTACACTAAATATGCAATACAACTTATCATGTTTATCCAACTTCATAGCATATCGTAATGACTTAACAGGAAATTACCTCACACACTCTTAACTCCTCGTGCTTATATGCTAACCATAGTAATACTCTCTACATCAATTACTGAACTTTAAACTTTTAAATTACCTCTGACTCGAAAAAAGGAAATTGGTATAGCTACTGCTTGTGTAGCCTGTCCTGCCAAGCTTTGTCACAATGTGGGGTTGCACCACATTGTCACATTGTTTCTTGCGGCTCTGGCTCATTGTGGGGGCAACTTCACATTGTGACAAAGTTTATCAGGACAGGTAATCTAGGATATAGTGATGTACATGTACATGTATCTTGGTGTAGCCACATTATCAAATGCTATTGTAGCATTGTACATTTCTATTATCTAATTATTGTTATCTACCTTACCTACTACCTATTATAACAATCTGTGCAACAAGCTAGCTGTTCTCGTTTCCAATCTCCATTTGCAGATTTGCTGACTTCACTTATTACTGCATAATCTCATGTGGGATTTGCATGCAAAAGTTCTCAAATGATTGATAATGTACCTATTTTGTAGGCCTATACATCTATAATGATGAATATTCCCTATGATTGAATTAATGTGTGCACAGCATAATAATAGTAGTAGTAGCAATTTTGCGTCTTGGAGACCGTTACATGTATATTTATCATATTGTACAAAATAATTTATATCCTATGATATTATTTAATATTGGTGATTTTGTCACATCAAAATCTTTATCACATAATTATTATGGTGACGGGCATGCAATTGAAATAAACCCTAAATACTGTTAAATAAAACTGATTTGTGATTACTACAATATTAATGGCTTCATTATGAAGTGGGAGTTATCATCTATTTTGCTAGCCTTGATTCTGAATAATTTGATGCAGGGGAAAAAATGGGAGAGCTGAGTGGTTCGGTTGGTGTTGTATCAGCAACTAGGATTATGCTATCAGCATCTGCTACTGAAGCCACCAATAGATGTTTTGTGGACAAATTAATGCGAGATTGGTTGTCAACACAATCACGGGATGATTTGGTTTGCTGGCAACTTATAAAATAATGAAATCATGCAAAAAGGAGCAATTTTTCTGTACATATCGTTGGCTCGGGTGCCTTGGCCTAGTTCCAAGTTTAGTTGGGCTGTAGTTCGTAGATCGGACATACACTGTCTTGTATTTCATCAAGAGGAGCTATATAATCAACTACATTACAGAGACATGCTGAATGTGTTCGGACAGGTCATGTTTTTGATCTGGTTACATATTTACTTGGTCTTAAAGATGGAGGAATACAAGTATATTGTGCTGATGTAAAAATTGCATTATTGGTCACTCCCTTCATGTAAGATTTGAATTTCAATTTATTTTATAGCGAATCCACATGAGATAATTCCCAATTTATGTTGTTTATGTTATCAACATGTCTTACATGTCTTATATTTAGGATATTAGTTTGTATGCAGACCTGGATGACAGCCCGTACTAACGACCTATCGCTGTGATATAACACTAACAATGCATGTAGCATAGCAAGATGTAATAAAGGCTCCTGCTGAAGGAATTCTTGCTTACTACACACATACTGTCGTATCGTACAACATTACGACATCGTACGATGAAGCGACCTCTCGACATTTATAGGAAACATGCATAATAATTATGTTCAATTACAGAAATATGACATGGTAACACCAACATGGTAAAATTAAGCCTGTATTCTACAAATCATGTATATGTAAATTGTTGTACCAACTAGTTTTGAAGTAGTCAACGAAAATGGCATATCAATTTTCCTTCTGAACAAACAAAGGTGAGATTTACTGGTAAATGTAGAATTATTAGTTTTATTATAAAATTATAATTATTAGTAAACACAATAAAGTTATTGCTAAAAAAGTTGTGCTTAGCTTGCCAAATCTCTTTGACATTGTAAAAATGTAATCTCTAGTATTGCCTTATGTAATATTTATAGTTAAATTTAAATATATTCTGTAATTAAACCATCAGAGTAAGTGGCAACAGTCACAGGATGTTTTGTTTTCCTGCATTCGGTCAGACAGAGGGGACAACTGCAAGTACAGTCTGGCCTCTCGAGTTGAGCTGAAGTTGTACCACACTCTGCTGCTGTGTCGGCCATCTTTACAGTTATTATAGATGGAGCTTTAGTGGAGCTAATGCTGCTATTAGTACCAGTGTTACTAAGAGTTACAGACTGTTTCCAGCTATCAGTAATTTGCGGTACTAGAGGTACAGCCGTTATTGTGCATACAGACCTCATTAACTCGATAGAACTAGATTTTTCTCTGCTAGCAAAATTGGTCTGTACTGTGTTGTCTGCTGTATCAATTTTACTGTGCTTTCGAATTGATATGGTACCTACCACTTGACACCGGAACTTTTTTGACATTGAAATATATATACAGAAGTTGAACGGATAACTGAGAAGGATTATGAAGTTAAATAGCGTACTCAATAGATCCTGCAATTTGTTGTCCAAAGTGATTATATCAAGCCTATACTGATTTTGAATGACGGTTAGCAACATAAGAACTCCCATTGGCATCTCAACAATTATAAATACTGTGATAACAACTACCAGTAGTATTGTGGAACAGTTTGTCTGTCTGACTGTCCTCCATTCGCTACTTCTATTTTGCAATATTAGATGTCGTCTTCTACGTTTAGTCGATCGTATTACAGCGATCAAGATGATGTTTAGCAATGTGAGACTTATAGTTGGCATGAGATGGATAGTAATCAACCTTAGCCAATAGTATATAGGAAAGTAGAGCTGTTTACTATGCTCCGCCCAGTCATGCAGGATCTCTACGCACGTGTCTACATTCCTGCCGACTGCTGCTGAGTATATCGAAACTTTGACAAAACTCGAGTCAAAGAATCTTGGACTATGAAGCAGAAAGCCTATAACTGCTACAGCAATCGCAGCTCGCACCATGCGCTTTTCTGTACATAGGGTTTTGGCTCGAAGAGAATGGCAGAGATAGATATATCTTTGTACAGCTAGCGTAAGCGTCAACCATACCGATATGGTATGGAATATGGTAGGTAGAATTCCTGAACACAGTTTCTGTATATAGCACCAGTGGTAGGGCACATAAGCCCGCTTGTTGTCTATAGTATAGAAGTATAGATAATATGGTAGAGCTGATAGACCAGTGAGGGTATCTGAGATAGCAAGACCAGTCAATATTATATTGATACCACTCCTCATGCTAGGCTTGCTAAGTATCACCACCACAAACACATTCAGCACAGTGGTGAGTGCAATGACACCAGGCAGCGTGTATCCTAAGAGCACTTTCCTGTAGCTGTCACTGCTATGCTCGACAAAGAAAGGCAGGTGGTTTGTGACATTGCTATCAATTACCTCACCTCTGGAAGATAGCTTAGGATAGATGTCGTTTACCACCATAGTCAAGTTTTCTCCAAAATATTCATTGAAGTGCCCTTTGGGGACCTCCATGGAATCTTGTGATGTCCTAATTCCTAATTCACCAACACACTGGTATTGACTAGACGCACAGCCAAGTGCTGGCTAGTCTATGGCTAGTCTGCCATGACAAACAATATCAAGGCAAAAAGTATTTTCTTAATTGAAGAAAATTTTCACATTAGTTTGACTTAATTCGACATTAGTTTGACTTAATGAAGTGAACTGCTAACCTAATGCACTTAAAGCTGTTTCAACATTGTAGCTAAATGCCTCTAGGATAGTATGTGGATACAGGTTATTGGAAAATAGAATTAAATCTTATTGTACTTGTGAATCAGCTGGAGTACTAGTCCACTATAACATACCAGTCTGACATTCTGACGGAGGTTTCTGTTATAGCACGGGCGGATGAGTGATCAATTACATATTACCAATCAACTTTCATATTTTAATCAATAATAGACACAAGGGCAGCGTTAGGTGGCGCAAGGGCAGCTGTAAACAGAAGGGCGGCAGCTGTAAACGTAAGGGCGGCAGGATATTTAAATTCAGCAGTCAAAGCAAGGTGAAATGACGCCAATACAAGATGACATGCTGCCTGAATAAACACTGGACTGGATTTAAATCATCAAAGTAAATCAGGCACATTCGACAAATAAAAAAAAGAAGAAAAAAATACACTAAGTGGTGACATTCAGTGCATATCGAAGTGGCAGTTGAGATAAGACATGGGTCACTCTCAGCTAATATATAAATTGTGTTATGTTTGAAGTATTGGCGAAAATCAAATTACGAACAAATCAAATCGTCTTGCGTTCTGGATAAAATTAATTTATGAGTTAGGGAAGTAGTACTAAGATAGATTGCATAGATGGATTGCAATAGAAATAGCGGGTAGATGGGTTGCAATAGCAATAGCGGGTAGATGGATTGCAATAGCAATAGCGGGTAGATGGATTGCAATAGCAATAGCGGGTAGA
>JAOQGN010014331.1:0-13409 GCA_027564295.1 Himantozoum antarcticum
TTCAACTTTCTAACGGGTCGTACTCTTCCCACCCCTAATCAAAACATGCTCCAATGCTACGATGTACCAACCACTCTGGACTTCTTAGTGCAATAGGGGAGTCGACAGCCCAAACACATACTACTATTATTCAGTCCAAAGTGTATGTAGTTGTAGAAAATATTTAAATCAATTTAATGATGGCAACATAGCGTTAGCTGTGCCTGTGGGGAAATTGTTAAATAGACTTCCTCTAAAATTCTCTAGAAAAACCTGCATTTACATTTTCTCAAAAAATATTGTGGTAGACTCTCTAGCTCCCGGCGGTTACTCACTACTTACAAACTCAAGCTATACTAATTACTACAGGATATCTATATATATGGGCAGTGGACAGTCACTCATTCCAACTGGTTACCATGACTGTGAGCTAGGCATTCGCTCTAATCACATAGTTACACATACCATTGACTCAAGCTGGATACAATTGAATTGAGTCAAGCTTACGTACTTGTCCGTTCCATTGTCATTTGTTTATATCAAGCCTTCAGCTACTCGACAGTTTCATTCTACTGTCTTTTTATTACGTAGCCAATACTCTACTGTCTCTCTATTAATTAGCCCATGGGCTTTTTGTGGATTCGTTCATTTATCATCTTTTGTGCAAAACCGAGAGGATTTGCCACTCGGCTTTTATCCTTTTAGCCAATCAGCATGGCTTTGTAAATCCGAGTCTGTTAAGGGTACACCCTCATCTATATAAGCTTTTGCTTGCGACCAGCTCTAATCAGTTGAGAGCTAGTTTTGGGACAGTACACTATGCACAGAGTTTTTAATGTTCAACTATGCTTGTAACCAATTTGTCATAATAATTGTACACCTGAAGACAAACTCATCAGACCAAGTTACTCATAGTTAGGCATCTAGTTTACCTTTGATTAGCTTTCAACGTAGCTAGATCCTATCGCGTCTTTGTCTTATTGCTATAAGCAGCAGACTTTGAGCAGAATCCTTTGAAACAGCTACCACAAGTTAGGCAATCTAGATGCCTTAATACTGACTGACGAACTGACTGACCGACGGACCGACCGACCGACTGACTGACACAACTGACAGCATTCCCAGCTCAGTGCTTAGGGGAGTTGGGCAATTTTGTTACAATATATTGCATTGGTTGAAAGTCTGGCTTGATTAAACAATCTCGGTGGTAACAAATTCTCATCAATATCAAAATGGTTTGTTATTTACATTAATTTGAAAAGATATAGTCAGTGAGGGTTAATTACCTTCTCTTCTTGATACATCGTATTTTATGGTTTCATGTGTGAGGTCTTGGTTGATGCTCCTCTGCTATTTTTAAGCAATCTTTTCTATTCGTATGAGTAAGTAGTTATGACAAGAGTAAAGTACGGCTGAGCACTCCTCCAAATTTGGTCAAATTGTTTCCAAGTGCCTTAAAATGCTAAAATTTGGCTTTCCCTAAATGTTTTGTAAAACTGAGTTTAAGGCCAAGAGCAGCACCTAGGTACAGGGGTTGACATTTACAAAAATTTAACTGTCTACTGTTAGAAATAGTGTAATTTGTTGAATAATTTATATAATTACTTTGTCAATATTGCTATTGTGGTAAAAACTTTGGCAAAGAATGAAAAATGCAAAATGTGTTAACATGCTGTGGCCTATTTGTTTGTTTGTATTGTTTTAGATGGTAATCCAATAGCAGAGCTAGTCGAGGAAAACCCACCAGGCCTCCAGTCTTTTCCCTGCTGATCAGAACATAGGAAATAGAGAGGCAGAGACATAATTTTTAACCACAGCGGGACCTCATGATCGAGGTGCTGCAAACTTAACCACTTGACCATCTCTGCTCCCCTAAAGCCTCGACGCTCTCTGCTCCCCTTGTGACCAAAGAATTGTTGAAATCAAGAAATATTTCCAAAACACATTTCACATTCTTTGCTGGCAGTACTCTATCAGCTAAAATCTGTTAAATGCTGGTTAGCGGACTTCCTTGTAGGAAAATTATGTTGTTCGCCATCTATATGTAGTGTGCTATTTCCATCTATAGATACTGCATTATTTGGAAATTCCCAATTTTTCCCAATTACTTGTAGGTCAAATTGCAATATGTCTGATGTTACAGCATAGCTTTGATGAATGCTTTAAATACTATGTTGGCTAACCCTAGCGATTTTTGCGAGTCTGCAACCATGACAATATATGAGAATTTATGAGGAGTGATAGTGGACAACTATTACTGGAGAGGCCTCTCTGGCCAGTTTTATTGGTATTTTGTCCAACCTGGTAGCTTTTTTAAATGGTTTAAGGCATTAAGAAAAGCTTCTGTAGCTTGGATTTCTACACATTGGGAAAACATCTATGGTTTGTATCTTTATTGGCATTATTATCAGAAAAGCTTGAGTTTCATGTTTTATAAAGCTTTGGTCAATGCAGTTCTGACAGAATAAAATAGCTGTTAAATATGTTAGCACATTTTCTTCATTTTCTGCAAAGTAATATTTCTTGTAAAATGGCTTCTGTGCAGCCATCTGTAAACAGTCTTTTACGAAACTCTTGCTTTACGAATTTTCAAAATAATTTTTATAGTTAGTTGAATTTTTCAAAACCTGCCTCAGGATTGTTAATTTCAGAGGTCACCTGATTACGATTATTTTTATATTAGGCTTTCAGTGCTGTGTTCAATGGAGAATTTCCACTTTGCCGACACAAGTAAGATGTTATCTCTCACATTCATCTTTTTAATGATATCCTTTGTTATTAGAGGTTTCCAAAGTTTTGCATTCAAATTCTTTGAATGGAACATGCGTGTTGCTGATTTTTAGGAAGGCATCTGAAAAATGTCTGTACATTACTCATTAGGTTGGCATTATTTAGAGAGTATACAACTTCATGCCAGCTCGTGTCACACAGGTCAAATTCATCCGTGTTATTATGATGATATCATGATGACTTATCTATAACACAGGTTTATACCACCATTTAAGAGGACTTCAATGTGTAATCATTCTCTGCACAGTTGAATGCAGTTTGTGTGAAGCACGATAACTGTTGAACATTTGGAGATGCAAGTACAAATCACTGCAAGACAAACTCATATTCATAATCAATTTGCCACTCAATACTCAATAAAACTTGCTCTGATACTTTCAGGATGTTATAATGATTCCAATGATAGAGCTTTGGGACATTACAAGCAGATGACTGCATATGAAGCATCGACAACAATTTGCATTGACTACTGCTATGATGCTGGTAAGATAGTTTCATATTGCTAGTAAGACTAGATAATACTTTAATTGTATATAGGAGTGGATTGTACAGTCAATACTGGATTGGTCAAGAATGGAGCGGTCAAGGCGGAATAATGTGGCGGAATTCCACCCTTACCCTTCCAGACTCTTGAGATTGTAATTAGCAAATAATTATATTTCAATTCATACCATTATTGCGTATCGTTATCATTAAAAGAGTTGTCTACTCTTATATCACTATCTGCAAGTGCAGATAATTCTCCATTGCCTATACATTCGTAGCAGCAGACACGTGCATTTTAATATGATATAGATATGAAATATGATATATTTCATTAGTAACTTTCATGGGTTTTTCCAACATTATTAGAGTTATATCAAACCTGGCCTAACCTCGTTTTGAATAGAACGAGCTCAGCCTAGCAGCGTTGTGTGTTAGGCTGAGCTCGGCCCAGTACTTATATATACAGATAAGGCTGGGATTTTTCCTGAATTCATCACTTTTTAGGGCTTCCACAGACATGGCAGACCTTACTGTTAGTGGAAGAACACAACAAACTTTTGAGTTACATTTGAACCTTCTTGTATTGAATCAACCATGGCAACCATATTGATATTCACAGGATTACATAGATAGCTGATTTGTTTGCTATTGGGATTGTATTGAAACAACTGTATTTATATTCGCATATTCAAATGGACGGCTGACTTGTTTTCAAAGCAACAGGCACCTGATTCCCATTTGTTGTTGTGATTGTGTCTAATTAACCATATATATGCACGTGTTCACATAGACAGCTGAACCGTGTTAAAAGCAACAGGTTCCGGATTTCTATTTATTGTCATGATTATCCAACTACTGCATGTGTAGTTGACAGTTGTTCGATGCTCGGCTTCCAGAGAGATCTTCTCTCTATTAGTTCCATATGACAGTAGCCTAAGGGTCCAGTGACATTTGTAGACTTAATTCCAGAGCAGTAGACAGATTATTACAATATATTTAATCTTTGTAATGCTATCGTCAAATATTATGTGGTATATTGCTGAAACATTTGGGATCTCCTGTGTTTTAGGTCCTTATCCAAATAAATCAAGCAAATGCAGGTTAAAAGCTTGCTGAAGGCTTTTTGCCCAATGCCCCAGCTGGAATTCAAACCTGAAACCCTTGGATTGAAAGTGCCAGCACTACCAGCTGCACCACCCTGATGACACTTAGGTCTAATAAGTATCCTTTCTTGAGCAACTAGAAGCTGTCCAATTATTACTCCCCGCTATGTATATAGTGGGGAGACCAGTGTGATACGTCACTCTGGATAACCAGTGTGATACGTCACACTGGATAACCAGTGTTATACGTCACACTGGATAACCAGTGTTATACGTCACTCTGGATAACCAGTGTGATACGTCACTCTGGATAACCAGTGTGATACGTCACTCTGGATAACAATGTGATACGGCACACTTTTATATGTCACACTGAGGATCCAGTGTGACATATAAGAGCAGATGCTATACAGCCAGTGTGAAAGACTAAATCAGCAGCTATTGTTATAATAGCAAATGCACTGCATAATAAGTCAAGCTATTCCATAAAAAAGTTATTATAAAGAAAATGTTAGGAGGCAGTATTGTGTCTAAATACAATAGTTATGTTAGCAAGCAGAGTTACCTACATAAAGACTTTTTGGAGACCCTTGACAGTGTCAAGTCCATTGTTTGCATTGTGTCAAGTCCATTGTTTGCATTGTGTCAAGTCCATTGTTTGCATTGTGTCAAGTCCATTGTTTGCATTCTGTCAAGTCCATTGTTTGCATTGTGTCAAGTCCATTGTTTGCATTGTGTCAAGTCCATTCTTCACAGGCTAGAGGCTAGGTCTTTTGGTTTACAGGCTGCATATTTTAGGGATCATCCGCGTAATAACAGGGCTCATGTGTCATAATATAGGTGTCCTTTGTAGAAATGTCATTGAAAAGGCCACAGAGATCATCTCTTTTTCATTTAATACATTTGCATCCCCTATTTAATGGTAGCTATGGAATTTGTCTGTTCCAGGATACACATTTGCCGGTGTTCAGAGTGATGACTGTTATTGTGGCAATGATCCGAACAGATATGGTAGAACAGACGATTCTGAGTGTAACACTGTTTGTAACGGAGATGTCTTTCAAACATGTGGTGGATACCTGAAAAATTCCGTTTACATAACAGCACCAACACAAACTGGACCAGCAACTAGCAGCTTTGGCTAGTCTCGGTTCCTTGGCCACGTTGAGGAAAGACAAGTTGCATTCTGGTGTCCCTGCTGTCATTGAGCACTACTTAGGAAATTTTGCTTAGTAACCTACTTATGCATTCCCAAGCCATAATAAGGTGTTTCAAAAGATTTTATTTAAGTTGATAAATTAGTCACCAAATTTCCACATTTTTGACGACTTCTTTGCTGATTTCTGAGATTTGGAGCAAAGCATTTTTCAACATTTTGGAGAATAAAATTACCTTTCAATATCCTTTAGTGTAAATTGTGGAATTAGAGAATGTACTCGTACATTTTTGACTGATGATGTACTATTATCACCTTTGGTGATAATATTACATCGCTACATCAAATAGTCGCTACATTTATGTAGCGACTACATTAAAAAGATCTATGAAAATGTAGATTATCCACTACACATGTACATAAATGTGAATACTAACCGAAAAACCAGAGTTTCCAGGAAAGCCATCATACCCAAGCTTAGGACTAGCAAGCACAGAAATAGTTTTTTTTGTCAAGTACTCACAATTTTTATAGCAATCATTTTGGACAGAGCACTATGATGAATATCTATATATTGCATTTTTAGATGTTTGGCATCTTCATTTTTGTTAGTTGTTGTAAATCACTTCAGCATACTTTTATTAACCTTAAGGATAAATAAAGCTATTATTATTATTATAGAGGAGGAGAGTAGTGAAGAGGTGAGGAGTAGGTGAGGAGGTGAGGAGGTAAGGTGAGGATAGTATAGAGGTGAAGGTGGAGGCCGGGAATGAAGGCCAAGGCCTATTAGGAGGCGTGGAGCCACATTTAGTGGCGGGAAGGAGGTGGAGGCCGGAAATGTAGGCGTTGGCCTATTGGGTGGTGTGGAGCTGAGTTTGATGGCAGTAGGTGAGCATGATGGCGATGGCCAAGGGGTGCCTAAGTTGGAGGCTGAGAGGAGACTACTGGATAGTACTAATGATGACGATGGCTGTAGATTGTGGGAACTAGGAATAGGGGACTGGTTCTATATGGCAAATATGCAATTATACATGTCAGTAACTGATGCAACAGATATTTTGAAATGCTAATACAGATATTTTTGAAGACATGTACAGGTATTTTTAAAGACAGGCAACAGGTATTTTGAAAGACCATAATCATTGGTGATAAGTACAAATAGGCATTAATGTGTCTTGTTACAACAACAATGCTCTTGAGAATTTAGTAATATCACTTCGCTTGTTTCAAGGATCAATGGATGTACTAAGTATTTCAGTAAGATTGGGTAAGTTTTTGTAGTGATTCCGTCACCAGGAAAAAAGGGGCATGCTGTATTATCATATTATGAGTATTTCCAGGAACTAAGGCTATATGTGTAATACTACGTGACCGGACTATGACTCACTTACTAAGCGTGACATTAACCTAGCTACTGCGCATTGAAAGCCCCATCATCATTCTAGATTGGAATTTCCTTTTGCACTCTTTATTTGAACTTGTTATTGCACCAATCTATTGTTTTTTCATTCTATTTTTCTAATTTATATTATCTTATGAAATATACATAAACATAAACATAACCTGTAACACTGTAGGAGGATTGGATAAATAGTAGGTAGAGCGCTGAGTAATAATAGACAGCTGGCTGAACACGCGATGCATATCTCAACGGTTGGAGTCAGACCAGAGAGATTGATCGCTAGTTCTCCCTGAGCAGCTTCCGGTTACACTTTAAATAGCCTTGACCTCTATAGCCATAATACTACATGCTTTTTCATTTGATTCTTTGGTTTCGATTTCCTGTATAAAAGAAAACCGAACACCAGCCAACGGGTGACAATGAAATTACCACCTTTGACAAATAACATACTGGTAATAACTATTTCTAGTTAGCCAACTACAATGTGGAATGTTTATGTAGTATAGAATAGTGTCTGCCATTTCATCATTTATTCCACTCGTCAATTACAATTCATAGCAAAGTTGCTGCACATTCTTGCCATTCCTTTTCCGGAACTTACCCTCTTCCACCAGTTCAGACTAGCCCAGTCAGCCCATGTTGACCTGATGTCATCGAGGGGTTCCGTTCTCTGACTAGGCAACTTCTCGGGCTCTGTCTCTCTCCTGCCGGCTCACCAGGCCCACTTTCTAGGATGTCAAGCTATTGTGTTGCCGTTCTAAGTGACCCCTGTGCCACTATCCCTGGCTCTGTAGGGATAGTGCATTGCCCCTCACCATCCTCACCTTTCACATATGGTGGGATCGCCTCACTTCCTGGATGATCAACATCCACAATATCCATTGCCTCTGGGCTCTCATTCTCTCCTCAATGCAGCCATCAAGAGCGTCTGGAATTCCCTCCTTCCTTTCCTGATCAGACTCCAAGGCTCCCATCGAAAATAAATGCCGGTACCTGGGGCTACCAGTAATATGCGTGAAACCCCAGCTATTTGCAAGCAAGCTAACTAATCCTTGTTACACATTATCGCATAAAACATAATCCATTATGACAATATGCCCTAGCACAGTTTATTGTCAGGATATAATTTATTATCTATTCTACATATACTATGCACAAGTTACCATAACCTTTACTAGTTACATTAACGTAAATCTTGCTTCCATTACTATGTTAACTGTCCCCCTATATCTAGAAGCATCTTATGGCTCATATCTACTTCGTCTATGTGATGAATATTCAGAGCTACGTCCATGTGGTGACTGACTATATCCCCGACGGGAGAACTCATTGATGACATACCTCTCTCCATGCGTAGACGGTCCACTTCTAGCAGAACCTTCTCTCACCTTGCTTATCTTCTACTACTCTAGGGTTTGCCTCCGGTGTAACAGTTGCTAACTGTTCTACCGCTTCTGACGCCTTAGACCTAGACTTTAAAATCTGTCATTTTACCTCAATCAAATTAACTAGGGTTTCCCTACCTGGGCAGTCAACTGTCCAGCCTGCTAACCTGGCTCGCTCTCAGGGCTTCCAGGGTGTAGCATTGCCGGGGTCAATGACTCTGCTGCAGCTACCCTTGGCCCCACAGGTGTAGTGCAGTGGCCATCCCCATCCACACGCTGCTGCACGATTGCATGTGGGATTACCTCATCTCCCATATTCACTTTTCCTGTTACAGTAACTGGGAACAAACATGAGATAACCTTAGTTCTCTCATTAGGTTCGCACCTAACAAGTTTCTTTTCGCTCTTTTGGAAATGGAAACTGGCGCTAATGTGGAAAACATTTCATTTTCATTTTCAACAGGAGTCTTGCCATAAACCGTTATAGATTTACCACTGGTGCCAATTAGCACCCTAGGAGGACCTTGCAAAGTAAGCTCCAAATGGCGGGAAGTGCTGTCAGTTAACACAGTGACATCAGCTCTGCAATCAAGAGAGAACTTTACATTCCTACCATTGACTGTAAGTGTTACACTCTGGAAATCCTGATTGACGTCTAATTCAGAATGATCACTATGGCCGTTATTCTGACAAGATCTGTAAAGTGATTTGCAACTTTTAACGGGTTGACATCACTTTTTATTGTAACAAAGACATTGGTCGGCAGGTTTATCACATCTCCAACACAGAGCCTCGCTGTTACAAAGACGGCTGACATGCCTCTTGCGACTACATTTATAGCATTTTATTCCTGGACAAATTTAGCCTCATGGCCTGCAGCTTTCATACACTGATAGCAAATACTAGAATTGTAATCATCTAATCAATTAAAATCGCTAGTAATACTGTAGACATAATATTCAGACAAGGTTAAGCCCTTAATGTTGTTAGTCTTAATAGTAGGAGTAAGTTTATTCTCATTTAGCTTCATCAAAGCATCACTTGCAGCATCCTTTGACTTCAATATACTATTGAGAGATTTCCAAGTCAAATCCTCATTAGCCATAAGCTCATTCCTCAGAGAGGAATCTCTCAAGCCATTGACTGCTTGTGCAAGACAGAACTTTTCTCTGATCTGAGTCAATGCATCATTGACATATATACCAGAAATCTGATGCTGTCCAAATGCTCCAGAATCTTGGCTTAAGCCCTCCAACCTTTACCAAATAATCAAATGACTTTTCACCTTTGGACTGATTAACAGAAACAAATCTTTGCATGCAAACATACATGGCTTCCCTTCTCTCAAAATGGGACCAAAGTAACTCTACAGCTTGATCATACGAGAATATTTTATTCATGCTATCGAAGCCTAAATCCCTGAGAACCTGTCTACCGCTCAAACCTTCCTACAACTCTCAGCAAAACCAGCAACTTCAACCTAGGAATGAAGATTTCAACAGTATTTGTCTCTTCTGCCAGTTTGATTTGTTTTGCCCCCATTTCTGAAACCTTTATTTCGATGCAAATAGTGGAGCACAACTCAATATCATATAACTCCAATCAACACAACTCAATGTAACTCAACTCAATATTACTCAACCCAACCCAACTCAGCTCAACCCAAACTGGCTCAACGCAACTTCATTTGGCTCAATGCAAATCAGTACAGCTCAGTGCAACTCAACTCTGCTCAACTCAACACAACGCTACTCAACTCAGCTCAACACAACACTACTCAACTCTACCCTACTCAAAATAGCTCAAATTGTCTCAACATTATTTACAACTGTCCATACTACGGTCACTGTCTTAGTTTACTCGTGGAACCAAGTAATAGCATGTGACCAGACTATGACTCACTTATTAACCGGTAACACTGTAAGAGGCTTGGATAAATAGTACGTAGAACACTGAGTAATAATAGAAAGCTGACTGCACACGTCTGTATATCTCAACGGTTGGAGTCAGAGAGATTGATTGCTAATTCTCCCTTAGCAGCTTCCGGTTTCACTTTAAATAGCCTTAACCTCTATAGCCATAATACCACAATATGGTTTGACGGGCTAATACGAGGTAGACCGGGTGACAGTTAAGAACCGGAAGACCGGAAGTAACTGAGAGGGAAGCCGAGGACCGGCCTTATTCTTCTGTGGTGAGTGGTGAGTGGATGTGACATAACACTGAGGTTTGCAGTTAGTGCTTTGGGTTTGATGTTTTGCAGGACCCAAAAACCCCTTTAGATGGATGTGACACTTCCGCCATTTCTATTAATCAATCTTGTTACTGTTTCCAACTTTAAATTCATTATAAATTTGCAATTTCCAGTTTAAAAAATCGAAAATTGTTCAAAGTTTTAATGTATCCATGGAATATTTAATGAGTTATTGCCTAAATCGGCTGTCCGGTTCTAGACTCCTCTACTAAAATATTTTACAATTCAACCACAAATAAGCCTATTACTTCTGGGTAAATTAATGTGAAATTGGCAATTCATTATCTGTATTAGTGTAGTTTAATACTCTTACCACAGAGTGGTGGAATAGCCACACCACCTATTCCTTTACCCAATAGCAGAAGGCCAAGCAATAGGGCCAAATGTCGAGCTCCACACAGGTCATGCACTACTGATAATTCGTTGGAAAGAGTAGCACCAAATCCTATACCCCAGATGGCAGTCAGTGTATAGTACATAGCCTGTAGTCAAACAGGAAATCACAATAGAAATTATGGCATCTATTGTCAACCGCTGTCGCTATAACTATACAGTTTTTTACTAATATACAAAGACTAATGTATCTGTCCACCAACAGCTAGTCATGTATAATTCATGCAATCAAAATTTAGGAAATGGATACTAGATTGGACTAGTATCCATTTTCTGTTTCTATGTGACTACATATACAGAATTGTGTAAAGATAAGTTACATTGTTTTATGGCCAATGTGATACAAAACAAAGACGATTATAACAAACATCTGCTCAAAAATCTAAACGAAATGATAATTCCAACCGGGTGCAATTTGCCGACTCAAAAACTAGTGCCCACTGCCTGGAAACTGTTAAGCCAAATAAGCTATATATACCAGGCCACTATTATTCATATTTTATTCAACATGCCATCGTCTTTTGATGTAATCCATCGTGTGTGGCCAAAAACATTCATCTGCTAATATCAATATAATCGAATATATTATATACGTTACAAGTATATTATTAGGTGAAATACAATATATATAACATTATATATTATGTAATTAGCCTGTAAAGCCTTTTTTGTCTAGGGATCAAAATAATTACACAATGAGTAAGTGACAATGAATTATGTTTAGCCTTACTTAAGTTTGGAAAATATAGCACCTAATCCTATACCCCAGATGAGAGTCAGTGTATAGTACATAGCCTATGGTATTAATAAAAGAAAATCAGAATACAAATGATGAAATCTATTGCTTGGCAAAAATATACATTTTCACAGAGACTATTATCTCTGTCCTTTGAGGGCTAGTCATGTATTCATGTATGTCAACATTTGGATTTGTGATTGAATGGGGTTGTTTCGGAAGTTGTCTCCACCTATAAAAAATGACGATCACACCGAAAGTAACCATATCATTGTATATAGTTACTACAGAAATATAGTGTAACCTAAGATTTTGTCGACAGTTTCACAACATATAACGTGCCTTGTGCATGGTTGGCGGACTAGCTAGGCCAATAGGGCATAGCAGATGGTTCGTGAGTAGATACATTCCTATGAAACGGGAATTATTCAATAACAAATGACTATCATTACCTTACTACTGTGGTAATGTCTGAGTCCATGAGTCTGCGTAGGGGTATTGAGTATCGAGCACTGAATCATGTGTTCAACAGAGAACAGCGATTGGCTACCAGAGACAACTGGCAGATGAGATGCTGCACGGGACTGGAGACAGCCTTTATCCTTCTTAGCTTGGTGTGTAGAAGACGTGTTGTGCTGCCGTGGCTGACCCACATATCTTTAAATGGTACCACTGGTAGGGGTATCTCATCAAGCAGTGGGTAAACAGTAGAGACAGTAATTTAGAGCAGCTTAGAGTAGTTAGAGAGAGATTTATTTAGAGTTAGAGAGTGATCTATTGTATTACAGAACTTGTGCCTAATATTTAGTTTGAATTAATTGTTTGGCGCCATTTTGTGCAGCCGCGAACGACGAGACATCTGAGAATTGTCAATAAACTTGTGCGAGTGTACCAAATATGGAACCAACTGGCATCAGGGTTCAGTTTTGCTGGGTTCCCAGTGCTAAAGATCCAGTCTGAGGATGTTGCAGGGAGTTGGAGAGAATGGGTGAGTGAGTTTACATTGGAAATGAGAATGAAAGAGCCTGAGTTGGGAAAGGTGAAGAATAACGACGGGGAGTTAGTACCTAAATTTACGATGAGGCTAAGTTACTTGTGTTGACATTCTCCTTAGGGAAAGAGGGTAGAGATGTCCTGTTGTCTGTGGGTATCAATATAAATACCAAAGATTTAATGTATGAAAAGGCTAAGAAAGAGTTGGAGAAGCACTACGAAAGAGAGGAGAGTCTGTACGTGACAACACAAAAAGTTTGTCACGGTGCACCAGTACATAGGGGAAGACCCGAGATATTATTTAAAGTGCATAGAGCGTTTGAGTAGATCCTTGGGGATATACAACAACATGAATATGGGGATAAATGAGTCTTTGCAGGAGGCCAGGGCCACCTTGGCTCTGGCTGTGACCTTTAATGGCTTACGCGACCACAATTTGTGTAGGGATCTAATTGCCAGGACAGAATTGACTTGGGAAAATTAGGAAACCTTTTGAGATCCAGATCTACTGCACAGGAAGATATAAATAAGCTGAGCAAAGGCTTTAGTCTTTAGTCAGTGGTGGGCAACGTGCGGCCTCAAGGCCACTTGCGGCCTTTTTGTCCCTTACGTGCGGCCTTTTTGATGCTTGCAATTACAAAAAAAATTACAGCCATTTTTTCTGTGGTGCAACTGGTGGAAAACTGAAATGCAATAACAGGTTAATTTATTGTAAGCTTCAAACTCTTCTAC
>JAOQGN010014442.1:0-14260 GCA_027564295.1 Himantozoum antarcticum
TTAATTAGATGTAATGAGTTTACTTGAGTTGCTGTTTTGAGTTGCATTAAGCGTTTTCTATTCCATGAATTATTAACTGTATATTAATTTAGCCAAGTTTGGTCATTGTTTACTTTGAGATTGAAAGCGCCTATTTAAATAATTGCAATACTTTTAATCAAGGAAGGAAGTAGGAAATGAACTAATTCCATTTTCAAATTATATTTAAAATCCAAGAAAATCCTGCCAGGATCACAATGTGGTAAAAAGATACAATTAATACATGTACATGAATTTAAATTAAAGTTTGGGGCTAAAACAAAAATGCCTATGTATACAATAATATGTAATTTATAAAAATAAAATAAAATGAATATGATTACAAACTAGGTCTATTTCTGATAATCAAAACATAGTAAATTTTGCTAAATAAAAGATTAACATCGTCCAAAAGCTAAATATAAATGAACAACTTGCATGTTTGTGCGTCTCTTTGTTGGTTGGAATGATTTGCCCTAATTTTTGGGCCGCTTTTTCTATGCTTGGCAAGTTCAAAAATGTCGTAAAAGCTATTAATATCGGATTAACTAAGCTAAGAGAAATGCAACAGCAAAAATGCAATTACTAATGTGTATAAAATTAGCGTCAGATTGACTACCACCTCCAGATAACCAATCTGCTTTATGGTGGGCTGACTCCAGTTGCCATGATGTTGAGAAGTCTTTATTGGGTTGACTCTGGTAAAGGGATATTGAGAGACATCTTGTGGTTGTGATTAACTGGACGTGTTGATGCAGCCTTGCCCGAGTCTTTGCTTTGGGTGGCACAGATTGATGATCTTTATTTTATACCATCATTATGAATATCCTTCTTTTCAAAGTTGTACACGAATTAACCTCCTTTTTCAAAGGTTATGTCTACATCTGCCATGTTGCTTATGGCTTGGCCTTGTTGTAGGCTGCTCTATACTTTGCAATGGCCAAAATAATACTCCAACTGTTTATATAAGCGTTCGTAATTCGTGCGGAATCTCTGCGATGCTCAACTTGCCTAGGTGGCAGCCTACTTTGCAAACGATGTGATGGATTGGCTATGATGTTTTTGAAATACTTGTCACACAGACCTTGAAACTTTAGTTCTAGGGCTTCAACACCTGCCATCACTAGATGGTCCTGATAGCATTCATCACCCAGGTAGCATATTCGTAGAGAGAGTTTTTGAACGTTCTCTATATTAGCTATCATCTGTTGACTGATCATAGGGAAGCATGATGGAGCTGTATAAGTTAATAGCAGTATTATCTGTGAAGGGTACATGTGGGGCGAGCTTGACTCATTTACACCAGAGCGCTTCAAAATGAGGATTCCATATGTCTTACGAGGAATCCATACATCTGTTGCCACTCACCATCGCTGTTGATCTCCAAGGGGCGAATAGAACTTACTATGGTTACACCCCGTCAGAGAAGTATTATTTCTTGCCTTACCATTTTTGCTACAATAAGTCCATTATTGCTACAATATCAAGAAATTTTCAAACAGTATTGGTGAATGCACTTTGGCAGCGGCTAGCAATACAGAACAGCCAAGGGAGTGTCCATATTTTTAGTTGGCATACCGTTATTCTAACAGTGAACTTCAAGCACACATCGAATAGTTTGATCAAAAAGCTACAATATCAATTTACTGAAAACTGAAAAAAACATCACATTAAGATCTAGATGATTGGGACTGATATAAAATATATTAAACATAGAAATTAATTGCAACAATATGAAAATAAAAATAGGCCTACGTATTATTTATAATTATTAATTTGTAACAGTTATAACAACCTGAAAATTAATAAATTGTATCGTATGTAATAGTGTAAGTATACAATAAAATAATTACAGATATTGAATTGTTGTAAACTTTGACAAACATACAGAACAACTCTCCAGGAGATGGGGTGGCCCTGAAGTGGGCCGTTGTGGTGAAGAAGTCACAGTGACTACAGTGCAGTCTGTGCGTCCTGTAAGGTCGTTTCAGCTCTCTTCTCTTGGAGGTGGTTATCGTGAGAACCTTGTGATTGCTGGAAAGGAGTTTTGGTGTCTTGGAGATATGGATAACATGTAGTTGAAAACCAACCAATCGGAAGCCTCCCTAAGTGAAGTGAGCGGATTATAGATATGGAAATCTTGTAGTTGAAATTCAGCCAATCAGAAGCCTCTCTGAGCCAGAAGCATCCCTAACAAAGCTCGCAGATTATAGATATGGACATTCGTATGCTATTTCGGACAATTAAAATTTTATGAGAATATTTGCTCATAGTAAATATGTTATTGCTAGATTTTGCTCTCATATTTTGCATACAAATAGTTGATGACTCTAGGTGATACAGAAAAATAGTTTTGTGATTCTTGGCAAATTCTGTCACCTAAAATAAGCTGTATTTTTATTATAATTTTATAAATACTTGACCTACATTTTGTTTAGCCAATTGGCTTTCAGTTTTTTGTGCCTGCAGTACATAAAAGCAGGACCTGTTGTGTAGAATTTCAGAACTGGTTCTCACTGGCTATTGTGGTGCTACTGTGGGCATTATACCCAGGGGTGGGACAGTCTCAAAAACAGGCACATATGATCACTCCATTTTTCATGTGAGTGGGGTCATTTTAATGATTGCTTCACGTTAACGTAATGAGGGTAGTTTTCAGCTAGATTGGTGGGAAACTTGAAAAGGGTTGCTGGAGCCTAAGAGTAAAAACTTGATGAGGGTTCTAAATAAAATTGAAGCACAATGGGTGTGATGTTGGTAGGGAAAGGCTAGATAAATATACAAAAAACTTAACAAAACTCCAATATTAAATATTATTAATTATTAAAGATTGGACAGAAAACTAGCGTTCACCTGAGTTTGTTTGCAATGAACACATGACCTTGCATGACCTCAGTTGGGAATCTAGCTTGGGGTGGGGGCCCTGAGGACCACTTCAGTAAGCCATAATTTTAGGCTAAGTGCACATGAATGCACACAAATCCAAATACTGAGCCATACTAACACATTCTTATGCAAAGTGCACACAACTCTGATATTATGTGCATCTATAAGATCTGGTTGTATCTAAATGGTTGTATATAGCACTGTCCATTTGGTGGCTAACCTAAGATCATCGGAAATGCTCCCTCCTCCTCCTCCCCCTTACCTGTACCCTGATTGGTGTGAAAAGGGCTATGCTGCTATTTATAAAAAAAGAGTGCAATAAGGAGTTCAAAATCACAAAATAATAAATAGTGCAATATGGGTAAATTTTCAATTTTTAAAGACGTGCGCTGTGGGTGATTGAGAGATAGACTGAAAATGGGTGGATTTTCCATTTCATGTTTGATCATACGTGTCCTTTTTTGGAACTGTCCACCCTTGGGGACATTATATTCTCCGAATAAAGGTTTATACTATGTATAAGTAAATCCTTGTTTGTTCTTATGTAGTTGCAATATAAAGTTAGTAAATTTAGCAAGGTGTAGATTATGGAAGGATTCTCACTTGCTGCTTAGGAGTGCTAACGATCAAAAAATAACCAAAAAAACACCCGTGGGCATTGTGATATTCTCTCTGAATAGAGGTGTATGCTTATGTATAAATGTATCCTCGTTTATTCTTATTCTGAGCAGGTACAGGTAGTATCCGAGTAGCATAGCTGGAGAGATCTAATTCCAGTTTTCTGGTACAAAAAAGTTTGAGATTAGTAATAGTATAACCGTATCATGATTTATTATAATTAAATCAAAATTTATTTTGCAATTACGAGTCTGCGTCAGCTCACGCTGAGTCTGCTATCAGCTCTTTAAGTCTCCTATCGGCTTACCTCGAGTCTGTCTATCGGCTCTCTAAGTCTGTTATCGGCTTACCTCGAGCTGTCTATTGGCTCACCCTGAGTCTGCTATCGGCTCTCTAAGTCTGCTATCGGCTTACATCGAGTCTGGCTATCGGCTCACCCTGAGTCTGCTATCGGCTCTCTAAGTCTGCTATCGGTTTACCTCGAGTCCGTCTATCGGCTCACCCTGAGTCTGCTATCGGATCTCTAAGTCTGCTATCGGCTTAACTTGAGTCTGTCATCGGCTCTCTAGGTCTGTCAGTGTCATCGACTTACCTTGAGTCTGTCATCGGCTCACTAAGTCTGTCATCGGAAAGTGAATTTAATTTAAATTTTTACACAATTTGACATATGTGGTTCTTAAATTCTCATACTCCTTTACTAGCATAGTAAAGGAATATCAGAAATTAATTTAAATTTGTTTTATAATAATAGGATTAGAATTATTTTAATTCATTATGTTACTTGCTAAACTGTTAGTTCCAAAATTCAGAGTAAGTGTGAAGTTGTATTAAGCCATGTAAATGCTATTTCACCTACCATATTAGAGTAGTAGTATTATACGTTAGGCTTCCGTTATCAACACCAATAATGGGCCAAATGTTAACTGTTAACAGTACAGTTTACAATTCGCAATTATTAGTTTTAAAACTATGATGAATGGACTGACAATTGAAATAGCTAGGCAAAATATTGGCCTGTGTGGCATATATGTGCATAAAATAGCAGAGATTTTCAATGGTTCTAGCAAGGCTTTAAACTTGCCAGGTGGCAACTATATGGGGAAGCAAGGCTCACTGTTATGGCAACCGGCATCCCGCATTAAAAAGGCAAAGCTTTACCACTGGCTGTGTCCACAGTATATTTTTGTTAACCCTAGCTCTGTCGTGCTGACATATACAGTACCGATTCGATTTAAGGCGTTCATTCATAGATAAGAAGTGAGATTTACTGATGTCTCCCATCTGCTCAATACAGAGACAAGTAACTTTATTGTATATGCTACTGCGACATCAATTCGGGTAAAATTTCGAATAATGTGGGATTTGTCTAAATGTTGTAAATCGACCGGACGGAAGTGCAAGCCGGAACATTCTTTTTCCGCACCCTTTCCAAACTAGGGGCCTATAATTATAGAGATGCATGAAACAGGTCGCTGACATGAAAGTGGGTTTGTTTTGGCGGTGTGAACGTCCCAGTTAGCGAGGGTGTTAAGATACATTTTTCTAAAGAACACTTCCGTCTGGTCGATTTACAACATTTAGACAAATCCAATAATGTGCAGCTTTATGAACCAAGTTTTATGAATGTATATTTATTTATTTATTTTTATTTATTTATTTATTTATTTATTGAGGTTTACATAAAAGTTTACAGAGATGCATGATCAGTAACTTTTTGACCTCAGGGTAACAGTAAAAAGAAATGAATTACAATTATAATTATATAAATAAAATAAAAAATATATACAATACAATGTATATTTATAATTGGCCTGTATTTATTATTTTTTATGTAACGTTATTCAGATAGAGATATGATGGCATTATTATATATATAATTATATTAGTTTAATAAGGTTTTATGAGAGATATGTGTCGCTTTATAGTAATACTAATAATTAAATTGCAAATATTTATTCTCAATATAATTATAATTATATCTGTATCTCTGTAAACTTTTATGTAAACCTCAATAAATAAATATATAATATATATAATAAAATTAAAAATGACAATGATAAATGTATATTAATTATTAATATTATTTAATATTAATATTATGAAATGGCAATCACTGACAGGCTCAATATCCTGAACAGGAGTTTGGTGAGAAGAACAGAGGATATTATAAAATGCAGAATTATATTAGATTGTCATATAAAAAGTAAAATGGAATATGTGCTTAATTGTGGAATCCATTGAAAAAAATTATTAAACTTAATTTAAGTAACAGAAAATATAATTACTTTAATGTATCTAAATATGTTGGAAGTAAATAAAATGAAGACTTTGGCAAATGGCAATGACACATTGCCTTATTGCAGAAGGAAACCGCAGAAGAGATATCATATACTCTGACGCATATCTTCCAGAACTCCCTTGACTCCGACCGTATCCCGGCTGACTGGAGGAAAGCCAGTGTATGTCATATATGCAAGAAAGGAGACAAATATGTCCCTGCCAATTACAGACCAATAAGTCTTACATGCATATCCAGCAAGATACAGTACTTGAGCACATCGCAACGAGTAATTTGATGGATCATCTTGAAAGCAACAATCTACTAATTAAAAACCAACGCGGATTTAGAAGCCAGAGGAGCTGCGAAACACAGCTTATTGAGCTGACATCAGACATATCATCTCTGTTGGATAAAGGGCATGAAGTCTACGCATGTGTGCTTGACTTTTCAAAAGCATTTGACAAGGTGAACCATGCTAAACTCATCCCCAAACTCATTTCCCTTGTGAGTAAGTCAGCAGCTCACAAGCGACCTCCTGCATAACTGAATCTAGAAAGTTGTTGTTGATGGTAAGGAATCAGAACCATGTAGGGTAACATCACCTGCCCCTCAAGGTTCCATCATAGGGCCTCTTCTGTTTCTCGTTTACATCAATGACTTGCCAAACTCTACCAACTCAACCATCAGACTTTTCACTTACGATACTCTAATCTACAACACAATAGACAAGAGTGATCTCGATAACCTGGTGTCCTGGGAAAATAAATGGGACATGGAGTTTAGCTCAGCTAAATGTGAGCATATCACATTCTCCAGAAAGAGACCTCCCTGCACAAACATATAATACGCTACATTCAGAATCTATCCCAATGCAACAATCAACTAAATACCTGGGTGTCAAGATTAACAATGACCACAAATGGAACCTCCATGTGTCTCACACCTCAGCTAAGGTATCAAGCACACTAGGTTTTATAAATTGAACAATCCCAAACCTACCACGTCACAGGGCAAAGGCATACAAGCAACCTGTCCGTCCTGTGCTTGAGTATGCCTCTAATGTCTTTGACGCAGCACTAACTAAAACCCAGTCAAAAGAGCTAGAAGCAATGCAGCGACAAGCTGCCAGACTTGTAATGAACTTCCCCAGCACCGACAGGCAAACGGCAATATTCAGTGCAATGCACTGGGTGAACTGGGAACAACCGTAACAGACTATCTCTCGCCTGTAACAATCTCTCACTATACTCGTAGACACGATCAACAATACCATATACCACATTATAATACCATCGCCCACCAGAACAGCTACTTTATCAGTACTGGTAAACTGTGTTATAATCTAAACCCATCCAGCAGACTCTTAGTCCCACCAACATAGTAGTTTAAATTACATCATATGGTTTTGCCGTTGCCATGACCCGAACTGAATTAACGATTCACAGAATTGCCACATTGCCCTAGTCCACAGAAAGGAAGTTAGCAATCAAATCGGTTAAGGGTTAAAATATTTTTGGTATAAAATAGATTTATTGATTCATTAATGCGGTCATAATAATTGTTTTTTGTTTTTTTATAACAGATAATAATAATTGTGATGGAATTGTAATTATTTTGCTTATTAATCTTCAATATGAATATATTATGGACCTATTATATTAATATTGATTATTGTATTAAACTAACAGGTTATTATCATGTTAACCCATAAGAGCCTATAACACTCAATTGCGCCTGGGAGTTGTCCCTTCTATTAAATTTTTCGTCCGATTTTGGAAATTTGTAATTTTGGGCCAATACCCACTACAGATATGGTCAATAGGCCTATATCATTTTGAAGATAATTTTATGTACTTTCAAGTGAAAGTAATTTGAGCAGTTTAACCCTACCTTAAATCGTGGTATCAGTTTGACTGAAATGGGAAAAAAGTCAGGAGCAAAATTATTCCAAGGTTCTAGGATCTAATAGGTTAATTATTAAAACTCAATATTGGTGATCATTAGTCAATATCAAGTTATTAATAGCTTTTAAATTGAAAATTATCAATTATAATTCCGTTTGTTGTTAATTATATGAATAATAATTCTGCCAAACAGTAGCATAGTAGGCCTACCTGTACTAAATACTACTTGCTCTACTTTAAAGAAAAGTTGCAATACAATTGCAAGGAAAATTCTGGTAAGTCACCATTCCTACTGTGTTACATCAAATCACCTCATTTCTATTAGTTCAATAGAATTTTCTGAACTACCATCCGGTTTCCCTTATCTCGTAATTCTGAAAAATGCTATTAACTCATGTATCCAAAGACAGTAAATACTAAGGCTATATGCTGTCAAATCAAAATTGGGATATGTGAAGAAAATACGTCAGGTTTTTCACATATTGGGAGGAAGGAGTATATAATTGTGTAGCAGCTTAATTTTTCATGTGCTGGCCTGAGAATTATAATGGAATTAGATGGAGATGAGATGAGAAATGGATTCCAACTAATTATGTTTTGGGTTAGGCTAAATGAACACTTTGATGCATAATATATAAATATTTGTATAAGCCTATAATAACTATTGTAGATCATGCAATCAGCAAGGCGTACCATGAATAGGGTTTGTCTTAGATTGCCGGCATGGAGAAGCAAAAGATCCATGTCTAGCGTTAAACCCTTCTTCTACCAAGACATCTATGAAACAGATAAGCTTTTGGACACTCCGTTTAAGAAACTAACATGTAAGATGACACTAACCAATTAACTAACATGTAAGATGTAACTAACCAATTAACTAACATGTAAGATGTAACTAACCAATTAACTAACATGTAAGATGTAACTAACCAGTTAACTAACATGTAAGATGTAACTAACCAATTAACTAACATGTAAGATGTAACTAAGCAGTTAACTAACCTGTAGCCTAGCATACATTTTCCAATCAAACCAATAGTTAGACTGATGCATTTTTCCAATCAAATTAACTAGCGCGATGCATTCTCAAGTTCAACTAATGTGCGAAATATATATGCAACTTATGCATTAATCCAATGTTGTCTAACTTTTGATATGGATATTTCAAGTGTTTCCACGAAAAAACATAGTATTTATTTGTACAAATTCTATGATATATTGTTTGTTTTCAATTCATAACGCAGCTGAAAAACTATATATAATTCAGAAATTCTAACAAGAATTAAGATGTTTGTGTTGTTATAGAGATTTCTGCAGTCAGTTTACTGCCTTGTCATGGTTTCCATTTCTTCATATAATGGGCTTAACTTGCATAGTCATCGTGTATACGCAGATATGTGTCCAACAACTAGGACTACTGATGGAGTTACTATTGTCCATCAAATTATGAAAGTTGGACTCAGTTATCAACAGAGGCTATATTGACATCAAGTAGAATTTTATCTACTGTTGATGTTAACAGCATTTGTTTGTAACAGCTTGTATTGTGCCCAATGTACATTATTTGAGCCTCTGGCTATATCGTTGAGTATTGGTTCATACTAAAAACCACCTGAGGCTTCAAAGCGAATAGCGAGCAATTGTGAATTACCTACCAGCGGCACCTCAGTGATTCCATTTCATTATCGCTAATAGATAAATTTGCTGCCCTTTCGATTGGGAAGAATTAAGAAGCTTGCTATGTGTTAGAAAAATATGTAATATATTTAATTTATATATTTATATATATATAAATATATATATATGCAGGGGCATATATTATGTGAAATTCAACCCCCTAACATTTACAAGATTGCCCGCGCAGCGGAAATTTCTTTGTTAGGTGGTTGGGAGAAATATTAGGGGGTTGAAAAAATTTTGTTAGGGGTTTGAAAAAATATGTTAGGGGGTTGACTTTTGATGCTTTTTGGATGATTTTGGTGAGTTTTAATGAAAATCAGACTAAATATTTTTTTTTTAAAAAACTTGTTTTTTTAGCCTCAGATTTGACCCCTGAATGTTCCGGTGTTTGGGGGTGTAATATACGCCCCTGTATATATATATATATATATATATATATATACGACTGAGTACCGGTAACTGTTCCTTTGCACGGTGCCATAAGATCGATACTGTTACACCCTGTAGAATCCACCATTATCCACCTTGCTTTGACTCTTGTAGCTGATTATGTCTCGACATCCACATTTCAAGACCAGAGTATGCTGATGGTGGACCCCAAGGCACTTACTTTGCTCTGTGAGCATGCTATGGCTGATATATCTCATCTGCTGAGGCCTGCTCATCTGCAGGTAGGCTAGCCTAATGTATACTAACTGATATATCTTATCTGCAGAGGCCAGCTCATCTACAGGTAGGCTAGCCTTATGTATGGCGACTGATATCTATCATCTGGTGAGGCCCGCTCATCTCCAGGTAGGTTAAACTTAGGTGTACTAACTGCATATTATATTGACTTGTTTTGTATTGCTTTAGGTGATCCAATAGGTGAGATAGTTGAGTAAACTCACCTGGTCTCCCATATTTCACCTTCTGATCAGAACACAAGGAGCAACTTTAGGGTTAATAATCTTGCCCGAGAATTCTTAAGCAAAAAATTGGTTGACCCCTGAGAGAATCGGACCCAGGACCTCATCATAGATTTGCCATGATTTTCGCCACTGATCATTCCTCCTCTCTGCTGAACAAATTGCTGCTTCTCCAGAAGGTTGTGTTGTAGTGTGTACAAGCAGTATACACGTAGCGTATACACGTAGCGCATACGTATACACGTAGCGTATACGTATACACGTAGGGTATACGTATACACGTAGCGTATATGTATACACGTAGCGTATAGAGGTGGAACGAGCATCACGAGCCGGCTCGACTCACGAACTTGAGTGCAACGAACTCTGAGATTCGGTTCTCGAATCAGACAACAATGAAAAACGATCCTGTTATATCATATCATACTATAATCAACTGTGACGCATTATACTTATCAAGCGTACTGTTACTAGTACAATGCTACTATATCATATACATATAGACTGAGCGTCGCTATTTTGATTGTTATTAGTTAATAATTATGTATGTGCGTATAATTGTGAGCTTACATTATTTATTACCAGTACAAGCTAAAAGCTGACGCTATTGGTCTGGCAATTTTACCTCCGAAACAAAGGAAAATATTAGCTTGATAACCTAATAACCTGTTCACCCGTGTGTCACTGTTCATATGTATTATCTGAAGTTCATGATGATAAAATAATATAGTGCCTTGTTGTCAAAGGCTATTCATCCAGAATCTAGATGAGTATTGGGAAAATGACAAAAATTTGAGAAGTTTCGAACTATTTTGTGAACAAAGAGAAAAATGTCAATCTATGAAGTTCCTGACACCACAACATGTTATGATTTGTGACACAACATGTCTTTCTGCATCTTTCTATATATTTCAACATCTTTCTACAAGATACACTGGTAGTTTTTAATGTTTCAGTTTCACTTTGGGTTTCTAATTATAATGTGAAAAGAACAGACCATTTTTCTATCTTGATTACAACTCTTTATTTCACATAATTATGCATCAATATTCAGCATATATCATAATGACATGACCTTTCATTACACCATTAGCAGCATGAGAGAACTTGAAGACTAATTAATATTGTATATTATAATATTGTAATTAAATTTCCAAGTTTGAGCATTGTTATCGAGTGATTAACATATTGGTAGGTTTCTGGCTGTCGCTTTGGGTAAGCCGGCTCGACCCGACTTGACTCGAGGCTTACAGGTTCGATACTCAACTCGGTCGGAGTAATCTAGGCTCGTTCCACCTCTATGAGGGAGGTGAAGATACAGATTTATTTTTGAATTTTTCCATGTGTAAGCCACAATATATTATATTCTCCATTGATATTATATCAACGGAGAGATACTTGAAAAAAGGGGCTGATTTAAGACAACTTTGCACTCAGGATGCTTCCACTCAATTGTAGCTGACAATCTTATTGCCAAAACCTAATAAGTGGTGAGGGAGTGAGAAAGTTGAGTTTTCAATTTAGCACTGCTTTTCAGTGAGTGAGCGCTAAATTTTACTGTTTGGTGGTGAACTTCCAAAATATGGCGAGCGAGGGGACACAGATCTAATATTTAATTTTGTTTGGCCTTAGTTGATAGTCAATTAACCTGTAAGCCAGTTTTTTTTTGCTTGAAAACAACTCTTTATCTCGTGCATTTGTTTATTCTTATATTTATTCCTATTTCACAAACGCAAATTCACTCTAACTCTTGAATATCGCTTAACTTAAGGCCACCAAATTTTTGCGGTAGATAGGAGAGGTGGTATTCCCTATAATAGCAGGAATATATCTTTGATTTGGGGAGCGCACTTTCTGTCACTTGCAAACCCTAAATAATGAATGCACTGTATCTCCTCAAAGACTGTTTATAAATTAGAATCTCGAAACTTTCATAGTGGGTAGAGTGGTAGTCTACTTTGTGATATAAAATGTTTGTTCGGGTTGAGTACGTAATGCCTCAAACTTCCTGTAACACCCTAAAATTTTTCAAAAACAAAACACTAACAACATCCTGAGCCCAGACGTGCTTACATTATTTTGTTTTTAGAATATTGTCATAGTGCTTATTTTATAGTTTTTAGATTGTTTTCTAATAAAGTTCAATTATAATATGTTCATCTGCTAATAAAATTGCAGTCATTATTATATTTGTCTTGCTTTGTTTTGTAATTGAACATCCAATAATAAGCTAATTAATGCTGCCATGCACATGGTTATATTTGAAACAGATGGAATTGTCAGCATTGATCCTCAATTTAGGATAATGGCTCAATAATGATCCAATAATCAACTGCTTCCTTAATGTGAGTGAGATACTTGTCATTTTAAACGTTTCTCTAGGTGTAACAAGCGGGTTCATGTCTCTGGATTGCTGCTGTATTATTATGTTCATATTATGGTAAACCCTATTGGGACTTTGGATTTGTATCAATAGAAATTAGCAGTTTTATAATATGTTGACACGGGCTAATAGTCTAATAATGAATGAAGTGATGAGAAGCATCCCCTATTCAGTTTATTACAACTAATATTTCAACCATTATTGTCAATGGTCATCTTCAGAGTGATCATAGAAAATAATGGTCGAAATATTAGTTTCTATTAAACTAAATAGAATGCTTCTCATCACACTATTCATTATTAAACGTATGTACAATTCAAGCATCATTGTATTACATCATTGTAACTAGAGGCAATGTTGTTCATCCAGGAAAAAGTGCGGCTTACAGGGTCATTCACAATAAATTAACTAAAATAATGTATGCAACAGGTAAAAATCATCCATGATACATTCAAGGTTCAAAGTCACTGATACATGACTTTGAAACCAGTTTTGTTATCACAGTCTTAATGAGAACCCTTGAAAGCATACTAGCAGCCGTTTTCAATCAAATACGACATACTCTCCGCTCAAGGTCATTCTAATGAGCACAAATTATGACCTTTGTACAAATATTGACAACCCGTCCACGATGGGCACCCTTCAAAACCTGGTAGCATCCACTTTCAGACGAAATCTGACTAATTTTATGCACAGTGTCACTTTAAGGTCAAAGCAAATCGCTTACTCATTTTTGAAACACATTTCGTCAACCCGTCCACGATTAGCATCCTTCAAAACCTGTAAGGGCCGGCTTTTAAGTGAATTCGTCGCAGTTCAGTTTTTCAACGTTTTAGGGGCGCTACAGGAAGTGTGCGCTCTCAACCCAAACAAGCATATCATGATATTTCGCAGCAGACCACCCACTCTAACCACTGTATAAGTTCGTTTCCTCTAGGTTAAACAGCCTTCAAAGAGATAGAGTACATACATTTTTAGGTTTGGGGCCTCACAGGAAGTATGGGCCCCAACCCAAATAAAAATGTCCAATATAAAATAACACCATGCCTCCTACCACCAACAATTGGTGATTCTAGGTCAAATAGCGTTTGAGAAGATAGAGTGAACTCGATTTTAGGTTTGGGTCAAAGGAAGTGCATGCGCCACAACTTAAAAATGAATTCCAACGGTTGGTGAAGAGCAGTCCCCACTACCTTTGACCAAAGTTTCATGACTCTAGATGGAGCTGTCTTCGAGGAATCAATAAAAGTGATGGGCAAACAGCTTACATGGGTCTTTCAGCAAATAACTAGATGCTAGAGTAAGGCTTTTCCATGGAAAAACACAGCTTTCATCCTCATAATTAGACAAATGATTGCTCAACCTCAGCAACTCATCGTTCAAAACTGATAATGATAATCAGTACCTAATTGTCAACATATTTCCTGTTGGTGGCCATATTGGGTTCGGGAGGGATGTGACATAATTGTAGATGCATCATTGAATTCGGCATGTTTGATAACCGAAATAAACCAAGTTTCGAAGCTAAAAGTCAATGACGAGAAGTAATCATCATCTCACTTCCTGTTTGTGTTTGGTGGAC
>JAOQGN010014443.1:0-13409 GCA_027564295.1 Himantozoum antarcticum
AGTCGCATTTAGTCAGATTAGACTTGACTAAATAATATGTAGTGGTTGATATTATTTCCAAGCAATACAATCCTGAGTTGCTTTGTGTTCTAGCTCAATTCTTTACTATGATAGATCATACTTGTTAGCTGCGGAGCATAATAATCAAGTATTATTACGAAGCGTTAAATTCCAATTATTTCTAATCTGGTATATAACCATTCTTGTCTAATATTATGTTCTCATAGGAGATCATTACTAAATATATGGGCTAATTTTTACACCCTTCAGGTATAATCTGTGCTCCATGTACCCTCCTTTTAATTTGTATTAATATGTTGTTTTGCTTACATGGATAGCTGACAATGCTATACTAAGATCTAAGTGGTAGAGTTGGTAGCCCGCTTGCCACTCTGGTCTTGCAGCAATGACGCAAGTTAACTGCAAAGACGTGGGTTTGAGTCTCACTTACGACATGGAGGATTTCATCCTGTGAAATGTTTTTCCTCCTTGCCAATCAAACTAATAATAATAGGGAGCTTTAGCACGTAGTTATCAGCTCGACGGCGTCTGTTTGAGGCACGGCATCCTCGTTCGCTATGCAAACTGGTTTTGGCAAGGCGTTGTATTTGGAAGTTGTGCTCTCTTTAGTGTTATTTCATTGCTACCATTAGTTAGGTGGCAGATATCGGCCACAAATAGACAAATTCGCGCCGTTGTTTTAGCATTCTAGGGAGTAGTGATAGCTCAATGGGTTGAGGACACGGACATCATGCAGGTCACCCGCCGTGCTAATAATGCAAAGGGCCTCTGGGCAAAGCTCTGAACCTTAAATTTGCCTGGGTGTGCTCCGGCCCTAAACTGAGAGCTAATCGGGCGCTGCAAATGGCGGCCTTGGCTTCGGCCTCAATATTTCTCACTTGTGAGACAAATGGATTTTAACCTTAACCTTCAACATTTTGATTGGTCAAAATCAGTTTACTGTAAAACAAGATTTATATTTTTTATGCTTTGAGTTAAATATTTATTTACAGGTTATTTATAGTGTAAAATGTGATACTAAATCTCAACCAACCGAGTTAAGTTGTTTATAGAGCTAAATAAAAATATTAGAAAAATTGAAAAGCTCTGGAAACACTGGAAAACAAGGATTTCCGATGGCGTTTTCATCGACGCCATTGAGCCCTCATAGCCATCAAATCTGACGCCATCTTCCTGACAACGTCATCCCATGTCACACTTTTGTGTGCATCACGTGACAATCAACGCTGTGCTCACAACGCCGTCGAGCTGATAACTCCGTGTTAAAACTCCCTAATATCATGCAATGTGCAGTGGGTTTCCCTCGACTAGATCCTGATGCTATTGGATTAACACTTAAAAATATGCCTGGAGAGCACGATATTAATGCTATATTGAGATATCAAAGCTGTACAGTTAGGCAGACACACAGAGGCAGCTTTGGGTCGTGTCACTATTTGCAGACTCACTTCTGCATGTATGTACTATGTGGGCTTTCTCTTACTTGTACTTATATCTTGCCCTTGGCATCTCACTAACTTATCTGTAAATATTAATTTATGTCAGAATTCATCTCTAGCTGGTCGCAGTCAGAGGAGCGACTCAGTTACTAGTATGACTACTTCTGCTTCTGCTAGTACTACTACTTTCAATAAAAGTAAATCCATCATCTCAGTCAGTACTCGGGTAAGACGACTCCACAGGGTGTCTCATCTGCAGCTGTTTGCCACTGTTATGACTTGCATTCACCACATGCTTATTGTTTGAAGGCTTTCAGATGTCAGCTTTCATCGTAGTCTTGACTGATGCAATATTGAGGAATGTATTATAGCTACAATGTTTCTTACGCTTTGGGTGAATTCGCTAGCGCGAAACGACGGCTTATGACCTAAGCGGCCCAAAACAAGTTCGGCAACAATGATTATTTTAAATAAAAAATCTTATTATTTGCTTCAGACACAATATTTTGGCGAAATGGCGGGTCTGTCGCGTCAGCAAATATTGAATATTTGTTATTGCCTACATGTCTTTGCATAGCCTATATTTAAATTGAATCCCATTGTTCCGTGAGATCATTGTGAGTGTAACCTTGACATAGTTATCAATCTTAGGACTAAAATGTGCTACTCATGGCTGACGATAGATTTTTAATTTTATTTTCTGAAATTTATTAAATTTTAAAACATTCGGCAAGGTAATTTAAATTCTATTTATTGTTGAAAATTTATTGTGTGATCCGATGGAGCTGACACGATGAAATCAGCCTTACTTACGCCTACATATATTCATATTTATCTTCAACATCAATCGGGATTGATACATGGGAATCTATCAAGAAATTGATACAATATGGCCATAAAGATCTATCATTAGACTAGCCTTATCAGAGAACACTTTCCAGAATACAGAGGAGAGTCCTCTGATATATTGTCCTACCCATGAAGTTATCTCCTGTAGAGGGGAGATAACTGTATGTACCTACCGTAAAGTTATGATGAAATACGTGGAAGAGCCATTATTAAATTGATGAACCATGAAATATGATTTAAAAAAGCCTCAGATTTAAATAGGCTTGCAATACTGACATGACGATTTGTCGTTAATTTCATTACCGACCATGCTATTAAAACAAAATACATTTCGGGAATGTAAAGCATTAAAACACAGTATAATAAATTTCCTATAGAATAGTTTGCTGGTGCAAGTAGTTAATAGTATGTTGGTTGCATAGCTCAAATCCACCGGAGTTTCTAAATGTTATAACTTTTTTGTTCCCATTTTACATTCAGCGTAGTTCTAAAATATCAACTCCAGTTGATATTATAGTTTCATTCATATATACCTTGCAACTATTTTTGCTAGATACTGTTGTTCTGTAATGTTAAAATTGTCATGTAGTATTTACCAGTCACCAGCAGCTCAAAGTATTGTTTGTCTAGCACAAGTACACTAGCACCAGCACATTAATACAAGCACGCTAGCACAAGCACATTCCTTGCTATATCATTATTTCTGCAAGCTATTATCTATCATTTCTTACAGCATTGTCGTGGCATTGGCTTTCATAAGAATTGTGTACCTGCTAAAGCACTATTATATCCTGATTGGCCACTAGCTCCAGATGTGCCCATGCAATCCCTAACTTCTGCCAGATCAAGCAGTTCTTCTGCTGTAGCTCTCCATCACAGGGTTCGTGTCAATGCGGGGTTACTCATTATCTAGTGGTATAATCCGAGTTGTATTTTCCTCTTACGACACTGCTTTAATTGTTATTTAATATACATGTAATGGAATTGGTGTTCAAGTATTATGCAAAAGAGTAATGAAGTGACTTAGTATTTTGGCGCACTATGCTTATATTCAGCAATGGAGAGCATAATTGTGGAAACAGTAGACATGAACATTAATTTGGTTCATACAATCAGATGGAAAGTTAAAATTATGTACTCAATTTGCAACAAACAATATTGTTTTGTACTTTGAAGACTCCTCAGTGCAGCTCAGAGTTATGAGACTGGGCCTTAGCTATGAAACAAGCAAGCTTGCAACAAAGCAGTTAAATATGTACCTAATTATGTATGAAGTTATATATAAAATAACATTATATGAAGTGATAAATGAAAATGTATATGAAATCATGTATAAAATTATTATATGAAATTATATAGAATTATACATGTATATAACTTTTACGCGTCTATAACATTATATACAGATATATAATTGCAACACACTAATCATGTCATGCAGTTTTGTTGCAGATAGAAATTATTTTTTTAAACAGCAAATACGGTATGCACACCAGTCTCATGGATTAGTTATAACTTGGTCATCATTTATTATTCAGCAATTGGTAGAGCGCGGACAGGAAGAGCCCAATAGTCTGAGAAGACCGCAGAGTGCTAAGTCTGCCACAAGTCGTAGTATTGGTGCACACAGCTCTAAATCACGTGCTACCAGTGCAAGAGGTTTGTATTGTCACCTTACATACCATCGTATTCCAACTACATGTATATTTGCAGTTCCCCACTGAATAATGCAGGGTATGCTAATAATGCAGGGTATGCTAATAATGCAGGGTATGCTAATAATGCAGGGTATGCTAATAATGATGAATATCTGAGATTCAAATATAAAATACTGTGTTCATTGCTCAAATTAAGCCAGAGTTTGCACTTTTGAGTCAACTTTCATTCAGCCATTATTTAGTCATGGAAGTTAGGAGTCACTGCCTTCCGATGGATAATCCATTATTGCCATTATAATTATTAGTATTTATCGTGTTCCATACATAGACTTATTATTATAGTAAGTATACTGAGTGTCTAAGTCTATGGTTCCATGGCCAAAGTGTTGCCGAAATGAGTTGATGAATCCCATGATAAAATATCCTGTATGAGTAGATAACCACCCACAATAATCACTATATCCATCCTGATAGTGAAAACTGGGCAGATTGCAAACAACTTGGGGATCTCTGTTATTATATTGTTGTAAATAGTAAATAGCCCAGAGCCACAATATAAGTAGAATACTTCATTGCTTACAATCTGAACTGGCATTTGACTGCATCCAGTACCCCATGTACATCTAATAACGGTTGACCATGTCAGATACTGTCTTTGCTTTAGAATCTAGTCGTATTGATGATAATCCTATGGCCAAAGTAAAGAATAGCTACAAGAAGAAGCAGCCAGCCAAGCAGCTATTCTATACTGGTGATAAAACACAACCAGTAAGTTTTCCTTTAGATTACATGAGTTCAGGACCCTGAGATTCTGGGAACTGACAGTTCGTAAATTGCATTTCGAAAATGAGCGTTTCTTGATTGTGGTTGTGGTTTGGGGTGGGGCACATCGTCCACCACCTATTACCTAAGTTCTCATTCTTTTTCGAACGGTAATTTGCAAATATTCACGGATTCTGAGATTCAGATGTTGATGATTCGGTTACATAAAACCTCCAGCCCAACCTACATATCTCCCTCAAATCAGTTAGGTGCAGGATTGTACAGTTTTCACTTATGCTACACAGCGCTACGGCTACACAGCGTTACGGCTGCACAGCGCTACGGCTGCACAGCGCTACGGCTGCACAGCGCTACATAGCTTCAGCAGTGCATCATCGTCAAAATTTTATTTATGTATTTATGTAGCATTTACTATTGCATAGTATTGATATAGCAACATCACTGTACTTTTTCACTTTATGCTACATAGTACTATGCTGATGAAACAGTAGTAAAGATGGATATGCGGTGGTAGCATTTCCTATTACTCCCAACACTACCTTTTAATGGCTACATAGGCCTTTGGGCGCAATCGAAAATCCTACGTAGTGCATGTTTTAGGACTTGTCAAGATAGATATTTTATCGTACATACATGTAGCCTCGCCCTTCAGCAGGCAGTTACCCTTGGCACTCCTCATAAGGGAACTGTATTCCCATGGTTCAACAAATATGAAACTTAGACAGGGAAATAACACAGAGCACTTCTCGAAATGTACAATTCTGCGCCTGCCTCAACCAAGTTATACTGATATAGATACATTACGTTTGTGGTCAGAAAGGTTCTCATGATAACGGTCTAACCTGATCTAACCTGGTACCTGGTCTAACCTGGTCTTACCTGATACTAGTATCACAAGTAAATATTAGAGCACTCCCTTCCTCCGATTCTGTCAGTGTTGTGCTGTCCGAAGAGATGTAGCCCATTTTATTATAATTATGTTCTATGAATCCTTCCCATACTCATAACACGAATGTATTGTGTTGTGTTACAGGTTGGTGTTGTGTTTAAAGAATACCCAATGGCTAAGTCTGTGAGGAAGGATATTGTACCTGCAAGCATACCCCACACTGAGGAGCCTATTCCCACTAGAGATGTAAGCATGCCTCAAGGCTAGAGCAAATTTGCAGACTAGAGCAAGCCTGTAGACTAGGGCAAACTAGGATTCCCATTTGCCAGAATAATGCTGGAATTAAAACTGCTCTTCAAGCTTTCTAGCTCTAGTTAATTTCTAGTAGCATTGACTAATACATGCGCCTATCACTGATGTTCTTACGCAATACTTAAATATGTTTTGGCATCCACTTGACATGAGAAGATAACTCTCAGATAAGCTGTGATTTGATAAAATATTTGAGATTGTATTATAATTTTTATATTTATTATCATTATTCCCTTATAAATAAATTATGTGGGTGTGTATACAACATGGTACCAGCTATGTGGGTGTGTATACAACATGGTACCAGCTATGTGGGTGTGTATACAACATGGTACCAGCTATGTGGGTGTGTACAACATGGTACCAGCTATGTGGGTGTGTATACAACATGGTACTAGCTATGTGAGAGTGTATACAACATTGTACTAGCTATGTGGGTGTGTATACAACATGGTACTAGCTATGTGGGTGTGTATACAACATGGTACCAGCTATGTGGGTGTGTATACAACATGGTACTAGCTATGTGAGCGTGTATACAACATGGTACCAGCTATGTGGGCGTGTATACAACATGGTACCAGCTATGTGGGTGTGTATACAACATGGTACCAGCTATGTGGGTGGTATACAACATGGGACTAGCTAAGTTTTGCTTTGCATATATTACTAGCAGAGTGAATTATGTATACTGTATTCAATTATAGTGGATGAAGAAGTACTGCATTAACAAGCTACGTCTAGATCTCTATAAGCTGGTCAGTGGTCCAGACTGCAAGCATGTGGACCAGTCAGTGAAAGCTCTTGGTAAAAGTGTCAGTGCCAAGTAAGTATATACTGTGGATCAGTCAGTGAAAGCACTTGGTAAAAGTGTCAGTGCCAAGTAAGTATATACTATGGATCAGTCTTTCAAAGCACTTGATAAAAGTGTCAGTGCCAAGTAAGTATATACTGTGGATCAGTCTGTGAAAGCACCTGGTAAAAGTGTCAGTGCCAAGTAAGTATATACTGTGAATCAGTCTGTGGAAGGACTTTTGGCTCAAATAAAGTCATTCAAATAATGGTGTAGCAGAATTCAATCTGGTGCCTGTGAAAGTACGTGGCGGGACAATGACTCACTATACTAACCTGTAGCACTGTAGTAGGTCTTGGTATAAGTAGCTAGTAGATTGGATGGCAATGTCGTAATGAGAGCTTGACATAAACACGTCTATATCTTAGGACAGTTGAAGTCAAAAGAGAAAGATAGCTTGTTCTCCCGTGTGCAGCTTCCGGTCAGCTTTGATTACCATTGACATCTACAGCCATAAAACCAAGGTGTCCACCTTGTACCCGGAGCTTTTGATTGATGGTATAGCTAGCTCAGATATTTATAAAGTATGCAAAGCTTGTACATTTGGTAAGACGGTGAAAGTTAGTATGTTAGTTGATATTTGGAGTTATTACCGCTTTCAGGTACTGCAATATATTCCCAAGTGTGAATGTAAAGGGTACAATCAAACACTTACAGCTGCTACCCCATGAGCTGGAGAGATACGAGGTACAGATGGACACCGTATTGAAGAGATACATTCGTAGACTGCAATGGCTGCTCAGTGGTACGTCTTATGGGCACTCAATTACTACAGAAATGTTAACATTGTTGGCGGTACTTTTCTACACTTATTCTTGTTGCATTTTGCCTTTATTATCTTACCTAATTTAAGAGCATGTTTTGATATAATTCCCTTTCTGTTCAATCGCCGTGACTTAGACTTAAATGCTGGAGTTTGAGTTTTGAGGCTGTGTGGGTGTGTATACAACATGGTACTAGCTGGTTTTTTTTTTGATCCTCCGCCATTGGAAATTGAGGACTTAGTCCTAGGCAGTCTTAGTCCTACTTAGTCCTGAGTCCTGACCGAACTGGAAAGGAAACTTATCCATACAGCAGAGTAAATTTGAATCCGAGCAACTGCTTAAAATAATGCATTACATGTACAATGTACTCCTTAAACCGCCTTATACTGTATAATGGCTTATACTGCGCTGTGTTATAAAACAGGCACTTGTTATTGGCACTAATTATACATGTGATTATATTATTGCATTAATATAAATATCATTATATACTGTATCAAAACACTGCTTGTATTACTGCAGTCTATGTATAGCTGTTGTATGCACTACAACTACAGCACACACTATACTACTATAACAGTATATGTACAGTTATATACACTACAACACCCACTATACCAGTATATATTTCTACAGTATGTGTACAATTATATACACTACTGAATGCAACACCTGCTATATATATATTACTGCGGCATAAAATGTACAGTTGCATATGCTACAGACCACATCACCGGTATATATATTACTACAGCATAATTGCACAGTTACATATACTACGGACCACAACACCAATGTATATATTACTACAGCATAAAACGTACAGTTACATATACTACAGACCATAACACCGATGTATATATTACTACAGCATAAAATGTAAAGTTACATATACTACAGACCAAAACACCGGTATATGTATTACTATAGTATATGTACAGTTATATACACTGCAGACTACAACACCCACTTTACTTATTCCTGCAGGTAGCAGGAGAGTATTTGGCACTATAGTGGAACAGAAAGTAGCTATACTAGTAGATATATCTGGGTCTATGATGTCATACATGGATGAACTGAAGCATGAACTGGCGTCTCTCATATGGGATCAGCTCTATGCACAGAAAGTCAGGTAGGTTGCAGTTATGTCACAATCATGTCACATTGAGGTCACATTGAGGTGACAGTTAGGTCACATTGAGGTGACAGTTAGGTCACATTGAGGTCACAGTTAGGTCACAGTTACGTCACATTGAGGTCACAGTTAGGTCACAGTTACGTCACATTGAGGCCACAGTTTACACAGAATTACACAATTGCTACAATTACACAATTGTAGCAATTGTGTAATTCTCCTACTTTCTAGCTATTTTTGTACCCTCTTATGATGGAATAAAACAGACAAGCAGGTCACAATTACGTCACATTGAGGTCACAGTTAGGTCACAGTTATGTAACAGTTAAGTCACAGTTAGGTCACAGATGGGTAACGGTTTGGTCACGATTATGTCACAGTTCGGTCACTTAGCAGCTGATAGCGGCTTCTTCTGCTGTATTGTGTGGTCATATGTTGTCTCGTAGGAGTGCAAGGTTAGCCAAATATTCGTAAACATATTTAAGAATCTTGAGCGTAGCTATGTACTTGTGGCCTTTATAATACTCCAACTATATTATTTTGATAGGTTCAATATGATTGGTTTCTCAAAGAATGTTACCAAGTGGATGAATAAAGTAACGCTGGCCGAGGAACAGAGGTGCCATGAAGCTATAGAGTGGATCTCGAGATTGTCTGCTGATGGAAATACATGTACTCTACAGGCCATACAGGTTGTTACGTCTGCTATGATAATACTATATAGGGGTAACTAGTGATAGATGTCATTGGCACAAGATTGAGTATGCTGAAATTGAGTATCTTAGTTTTTAGTACATAGCATCAGCAATTTGGAGTTGTGTTTTCTTGGAAACATTTTAAATTGAGCAGACAACTCAAACTTTAAATGATGTAAAACCATTGTATGTTTTCCAAACTGGTAATTCCCTGATAACACATTTCAGTAAATTGTTAAGATTGAATTGACTTTGTATTCAGTCTGTAGAAGAAAGTATTATGGACAACTTAGAAATAATTCATACTCTCTTTATGAATTACCTTTCTGTACTCCGAGTAGAGTTTACTGCTGAATTATTTGTTCCATTATTTTTAAGATTTTAGATAATCATTAAAACACAAAATTATATAGCTAAATGAAAAAGCGGAGTGAATATTTAAACTATGTACCAATTGGCAAAGCTAATCCAGGCACGCATCTTTAGTACTGACATAATGACTACCACTTACATCCTGATCTGGTGTATTAGAGTAAAAATTATATTTATCATAAAACTGTCTGGTGTGTGGCATTGTAGCACCTTATTGTAATCATTATAACCCTTGTCCGATACTGCAGGCTGCGTTTTGTGACCTTGAGCTGGATGCCATTTACTTATTGAGTGATGGAAAGCCTGATACTAGCACTCAACATGTGTTAAAGGAAGTGGCCAAGATGAACGAGCACAGACAACTCAAAGTGCACACCATGTCATTCCATTGCGATGATAAAAGTGCCAACAGTTTCCTGAAGGTGAGTAATATACTTTGCACCAAGTAAGTCATCATTCAAAGGCTATGCAACATCTATGGCACGTGCCGTCTTTTTGAAGGTGGTTTTAATTACATAAATAGGATGATAAATTTATAATTAATAGTGTTTTTTCTCACGATTTCTCTAACTTAAATGGGTAACTAGCTGAATATACCCTGCCATACTATTACATCATACTATTAATCATACTATTACTGGTCTTGCCTTTAGTTGATGAAATTTGCCAACTAAAAAGCAAATAGCGTTTGTCAGTGACTCTTAGCATCTAGCGGAACAGTGGCGACTGCTGCTTTATGGTTTTTTCTAATCTTGTATCAATTTTGTAATTCGTAATTTGCTAATTTATTGAAAGCATTGTCTTGATATTGGCTAGCAAAACTTGTTGACATGCATTATTTGTATGATTTACAGATGTTGGCAGCAGAGACAGGTGGGCGGTACCACAGGTCACATGGTCCAGACTTCAATGCTGACTTATTCGCTCATAAAGTGCTCAATGAAGGCTTCACTGATGAGGTAAGTGTGACCCGGATAAACAACAAAGGAAGCAGACCAGAGAGACAGACAGCATGTCACCTCTTTCCCCTTTCCATATCGCTCTGAAAAACTCCCATGTTTATAGAGCGCTTTATAAATAAAAGAAATAATAATAATAATATAATAATGTCACCTCTCTCAGTATGTCAACCCTCTCAGCTTGTCACCCGTCTCCATATGTCATGCCTTTCCAATTGTATTATTACTAAAAGTGGTACACTTGCAATGAGTTGCTATCCCTTATTTTACAATGCCAATGGTAGTGCAACTCCAACATTAGTATGAAGTTCTGCAATGGAAATGGGGCTTTATTGATGAAAACAAGTTACCTCATTCATTAGGAAAATGAAATTGACATGCTGTAATTAAGCAATCCAACCTCACTGAAGATGTCAATTGTGTATTGTTTACATTATACTGGTATTATGACAATATTACATATTATTATATTGTAGACTGTGAGCATTCCAGAGTTTGAAGGGGATGACTTGAGAAGGCTAGCGTCTGAAATTGCCCTAGCAAGGCAATATCTGAATCAGGCCAAGATGTTCCGTGAACAATACAATACAAAGAAATCTGGCACAGATGAAAATATGGTTGGCAAAGTTATTACGTCGACAGTGCATACAACTCAACTTATAAAAGAGTAACTCCCGGTGTCTCAGTAAAGGCGATGTTTACCCCAATGTTAGTGCATTAGATGGATGTAAAGCTACTACTAATTACAATGCAGTGGCAAGATGCATAGGCATTTGCAGCAAGTCCTCACCCTATACAATACCTCTGTAGCTGGTCTCTCTAACACTGGCCTATGCCAGTGTGCGACTGAATAATGGTTCAGGGGTGTTCAGCTACTCTACCTATATTGGTTCATCCTGTTACCTGGCAATAGCCATTCTATTATCCCGTTACCTGACAACAGTTAATATATTAATTTGCTATGGATCTATTTATGCTAAATCCATTACGATAACACGGCTTCCCTTTCAACATATTTTTAGTTGCCAACTCTTGACATGCTTTGGTATTGGTGCACTACTGATGGTACACAGTGTCGAACCATGTTCTGGTATCTATTATTGGACAGACTGGCTACGGTTATACTATAATGTACAATTTAGTATATAATATAAATTATATATATATTTCTGTAATGTGCAGCTGTTATTCTTATAGTTATTATTATTTATCATAGTACATTGTATCTCTAGATTTTATTCATGGTTTTGATGATTCTTCTTATAATATTATAATCATAATTATAGGTTTTGCCATTTTTATATCCATCCACTGTTGTTAAACAAATTTAAAATTCTTACCAATAAATTGCAGATAGAAAAAATGCACGACTAATGGAATACATAAAAAATGATGATCTTTTCCTGCATTTACAGGAAGCATATACTTGTACAGCTTCGTCACAAGCAGTGATAATGGTGTGAGCAAGGAATGGAATAATGGTGGTGGCAGATAATTGCTCTTTAGCAGAGCACACAGAAGACTTGGTCAAGTGTTTTAAAAGCTTTCATTGTGCATGATCTTCCTGCTCCTGAGGAATTGTTTCTACAATTTCACACGCGCAGTTTTGTTTGATATTATTATTATTTCAAAGACAGACCTATGTATTGGGCCAAGGTCATGCAGCTGACGAATTGTAGGAACAGAATTGACTCACTCACATACACAACCAAATTAAATGACACAACGTGCGAGAGATCAGATTTCATTTAATTTATTTACGCTCACATTGACATTCATTTGCGTAAAACATTAAAAATTAAATAATTCTATACTACATGTGCGTGAGACAAACAGATCCACATAATTACAAGTACAAGAGGAATGGATTTCTATTCACATATAAAGTTGGGAGTAGAAGTATTAGACCAATTTGTCAGTATACATTTGGGATAATTATTGTCTTAATGTTTATATAGCTTATACATGTAATAGGATAGCAATATTTATATTAAGCTATTTTCCTAGGGTAACCAATAAAATTGGTTAACTGTGGGTAACCAATAAAATTCCATGATGTAAACATTGTTGACATGACATCACTAACGCTCGCACACCGTACACCAGTTGTCATCTCAACGATCTTCCATAGCTGTCATAACGATTATATCATCTATATGTTGTCACATCCTGGACACCTGTCATGCACTGTCGCCATGTTGCTGTATTTTGAGATTCTCACAGTATCTCAGCAGAGCATTGCAGTACTTTGGTGTCCTATGTTTGTGCTGAACTGATTCAACTTCTCTTATCACTAGTTCAGGTTGGATCATAGCTGTCTGTTCTACAACTCCTATATCAATATACAAATTACCAAGACGTGTAATAATGCATCATGTGCAATAACAAGTTGATAAAAGTCTAAATTAGTGGGCAACTCGCATATTTACTGTCACAACTACAACTAATAGCAGAAAACCACAGAGTCAATGGGCCAAATGTGAGCAGATTAGATACTACGTAGGGAATGGCGTATACATGTGGATATACATGTGTGTATACAAGGGCATATAGATGGGTGTATACAAGGGCGTATTGATGGGCGCATACATGGGTGTATACACATGGGTGTATACACATGGGTGTATACACATGTGTATACATGGGAGCTTATATGGGTGTATACAAGGGTATATAGATG
>JAOQGN010014554.1:0-13407 GCA_027564295.1 Himantozoum antarcticum
GGGGGGGGGGGACAAAGCATGATTATGTGATGAATAGACTTTCGTGATTGTCTCACTATCCACTATGGATTTATAACTCTTGGAATTTTCTCATTTAGGTCCTTTGGAGTGGCTCGGCTATGGAAACGCAAATGGTGAAGATTCTTCAATTGCAGTTTCGGTAAATGATGACGCAACTTTCACCTGCTATGTGAGAGGTGAACCAAACATACATGCTGATTGGTTTGTTGATGGTATGCCATTCGGAGATGGAGATTCCCTTGTAGATTCAAATGTAAGTTCACATTTTGTATATTGTAAATGGTTTATGGGCAACTTTTATTGTTCACTTTGAGTTTAAAGCAATTGTATAAAAAATGTAGAATTGCCTATACCAGCACCTGTACCTATTATAGCACTAACTAGTGGATTTTATACACAAACTGCCATCAGTTTTGTTGTACCTCCCAAACTCGGGTAAAATATGGGAGTATAATTATATGAAATTAATACGTATGCGTGTAACTTTTACACCGGTTTCTTGCTCGTTTTGCAGTGTGGTTATTGTGTCAGTGTTTTGCAACTATTACACATTGCATACATTGTGTATTATCTAATGTCTATGCCTATTATAGGTCAGGTATAGAAATTTTACAGTTGGCTATCATACAAAGATGTTATGGAAAGGAGTAAGCCTGGATGATAGCGGAAAGAAGATAACATGTGTGGTTACACAGAATACTAGCACTGGGGAACATCGAAATCTTAGCCGAACTGTCACATTACTTGTTCAAGGCATGTGACTTGTTGTTTCTATTATCACATTTCGCTATTTGGTAGAAGCTGTTGGTGGCTGTGCATGATGCATAGATAATAATTATTTATCACATAACTATTACAATATCTGTTTGAGACATAAAAATGAAAAGAGAGTAACGTGAAACCGACTACATGTCAGTTTTAACTGTGTACTGTATTTCACTGGGAATTTCTGTATATATGGCCGTTTATGTTTTGTTACGCCATATATATTTTTAATTCATGTGAAAAACACAAAATTATGATCAGTAGGGCTGTTCTGCAAAAAATTAAAAATTACCACTATTAAAATGTACAATATCTGCATACATTCTAGTTTTCTCTCTTGGCCAAGCTCTAGACAAACGTTGCGATTATCAAGAATCAAGGTTATCAAAAAGAACACAAAGTCATAGTAGATAGACAGCTCTGGGTTACAAGCACTGCATACATTGTACCAGTGCTTGTACAAGTACAAGTACAAGTACAAGTACAAGTACAAGTACAAGTACAAGTACAAGTACAAGTACAAGTACAAGTAAAAGTAAAAGTACAAGACAAAGCTTCGAGTGCCACATTTACTTGTAGCTGGAAGATGTAAATAGGACAATGCTCAAACTTTGATGTCCCAACTCCCTATATGTTATTAGTAAGTTGGTAAAATAAATCCGTCAATTGCTATTCTTTGTCATTATAGGTGATAGTGGTATACCTCCAACAATAAAGAATGATAATGAGAAGCCTTTGGTGGCATACAAGGGAGAGAACTTCACATATGAATGCCGAATAATTAAAATCGGCAAATTTGACCGTTTAGTTCACTTCGCGTGGGGTATATACTATGGCCAGGATGAAATAACTGGGAAATACAATATAAAGACACTGAACTATGACCCTACTCTGACCCTGTATAATGTGACGGAGGAAGACGCTGGACAGTACATGTGTGTTGTGTCAAACAGAAAAAAACATGACATTAAAATCTTCAACCTTACTGTGGTGGATCGAGAGAGTGGAGGTGAGCGAGTCTCAGAGCATTACCCAAACAACAGTAACTATCAACTGTTCCGTCACAACTCGCAATGAATGTGTTTGACCATTGCCCAAACAGCAGTAACTATCAACTGTTCCATCACAACTCGCAATGCATGTGTTTGACCATTGCCCAAACAGCAGTAACTATCAACTGTTCCGTCACAACTCGCAATGCATGTGTTTGACCATTGCCCAAACAGCAGTAACCATCAACTGTGCGGTCACAACTCACAATGCATGTGTTTGAAAAAGCTGAAAACGGTTCTATTATAGGGATGTAAATAATGTTAGAATCCGTTAGATGTCTCACAAATGAGAAATATTGTGGCTAAGGCCACCCTATACAGCACCCGATTTGCTCTCAGTTTAAGGCCGGAGCACAGTCGGATAAATTTCAGGTTTAGAGCCTTGCCCAGAAGCCCTTACTCACAATCACTTAATTTTTTTGCAAATCAAGTGAGTGGCAAGCATGGAGATCGAAACCGGATTACCTGCGTGATGTCCGTGTCCCCATCGCATTGAGCTATCACTAACACCGTAACACCCAGAACGCAGGAATTTAAAAAAAGAAAGTTATGGACCAAACCTACCCCCTCATACTCGAGATTGAGAGGTTACTGCATATTCGAGAGTCTCGGTTGCGTTTCCTCACTACCTGTACTATGTTAAATCATAATAAGTCCAATTTCATACCTGCCAACTGGAAAATCGTTTCCTACTATTGTTTTACAGTACACTCATTGATCATACCGTTCATGCATACGGTACTGATTTTGACTTGCACTCGTTTGTTGCAGGAAAACAAGACTATACTATTATGAAGACTCCAACGGATGAGTTTACTAACACTATGACTGTGGTCGTAGCGGTTATTGTTGGTGTAGTTTTTGTTGTGTTTATACTTACCGTCGTCGTTCTGTGTATTAAGAAAAGAAAGCCAGTCAAACATCCTAAGAAGAGAATCATTTTACTGGCTCCGGTAAGTGTTGCATTATAGCAGATATTGAACCATAACCGCTTGGAACAATAGGCTAAGTTCATTGTTTGGTAGAGTTTCGGCTAATAAATAGTGACGACTTGTTGCTTTTGGTCTTGTACAATTATAAGCTCTACTGATTCATGCCATCCATTAACCAATGTATCACGTGGCCTCCGTGGTGAGAGGTTGAGTGGGGAGTTAGATTGATTTCTCCTTCTCGCACTCTTACAAAGAGTTAATGATATGGCTAGGACTAACCATACATCCGTATTCAACTGTCCTGTCTAGAGTTCACTGTGTGCAATGAATAATAGTTTTTACTGACTTGATATTATTTGTTTTATCAACTTGCAACATTTTTTTTAGAATAAGCAATTGTATAAGTTGTTGAAGTTTCAAATATCATGTGTGAGAGAACAGTCGGGTCGGTATTTACAATTTGTAGTGCTAAGTTCTCATAGACTGTCAGCATGTTTAGGATTATTTTAATTGATTGCAAGAAAATTATGGGCCTTGCATGGTTTCTTTGTTGGTTAATACTATTAATTTTAAGTTTTGTCATAATTATTGTGCATCCAACTATATAATTATACAAGATGATAAGTACCAAGTACCACCGCCACCAGATGTGTGTTATCATTGCCTATGATTTACACCACAGTCGTGACAATACTGAGGTGGTGCATATTTTTCAATGTTCAGAAATGATTTGAATGCATCGGTATTCTTTTGGGTGAATAGTTCTCGAATATTCCAACAAATGAACAAATCAACAATCATAGGATCAATTATTAATAATTCAGCGGATTTGCAGAATTGCACCCAGGAACTGTTTTTAAGGTAATGAGTGTCGAGAATGCGGTATTGACACAAGGCTTGGTTACAGCTGTCTATATTATATTCTATATTCCATTATATATTCTATTCTATATCTATATTCTATTCTGTTTATATTCTATATTTTACATTATTGTGTCTGTGTTTTTAGACTGAAACGTATCATGACTTTATGAAAGACTCTTCCTCTGACCTGGTAGAGCCGCTCATGCCTCCAATGGTACAGATTCAGGGCGGTAGAAACAGACTATCCTCTGAGATCTGCTCATATTCAGACTATGAATTTCCTCTGGATGAACAGTGGGAGATCAGGCCACGAAATAGGTAGGAAATTTAGATGTGAGCATATAATCGCAAAAACCCGATTGGAAAAAGTTATTAGCGGACTTCATTTTGGCGAATCCCCAGCACAAAACTGAAAGAGCGGACTTTGTTTTTAGCGAATTTTGATCCAGTGAAATTTGAAATCACACAAGGTGTTGTTGCCTATATCAAATCTTCAAAATTTACTACCCAGACTCTATCATTTTCGAGGGAAATAAATGTAAGTAATGCTAAGTGAAGTAGATTGTATCATGAATCACTAATCAACATCTAAAAATTAACTTACAATTTCACTGTATGATGTATGATGTAACAATGATTGAAACACTTATGAATGTTTTTTGGGTTACGAATTTTCAACTTCCACAAAGAAAAATTGAATGCCTATTGTTTTTGCTCAATATTTTACTTCTTTCAATTCAAAAGGTCAGCCTTTCCAGTGATTTTTATTTAATGAAATTAGTAATATTATTTTGGTACTCCACAAGTAGGAGTGTAGTTTTCTTCATACTCACATTATGACTTGTGTGTTCACACTCCATAACCTCTTCACTTTTATCAACTTCCTTGACTTCCTCTCAAATGGAGGCTCAAACACCCACCCTCAGAAACTGAGTTAATTATCTTAGCCTGTGAAATGATTGGAAGACTTCTAGCTGATAATTTAGAGCCGCTTGGGCTGATGAGCTGATGAGCTGATGATAAGCAGAGTTAAGGTGCTGATGATGCACATAGAAAGAGTGCTGAACTGTTTACAATTAATTATTTTGATGTTGAACAACGCAATAGGCAATAGATCAATTAGCCATATTCATATATACATGTATGTATATATAAATATTCATATGCATATACTCTGGCAGCAGTGGCTAGTGATGCTGGCGCTGGGTGCACTCATATGTGAGCACTGAAAGGTACCAGGCAGTGTGGCATGCCAGGTACAATGCGAGGTCAAACTATGGGTCAATATATAACAAATAGTTTACTCGAAATGTGAAAAAGTTAAGTCTATGCTCAGCAAAGCATGGTGGTGATACCAAATGTGAACTTTTTTTGCATTGAGTCCTGGCTGATTAAAAGCTTCTAAGATGACAAAAATTCATAGAATTTTATCTGCCCACGATCTCACGGAAACTGCTTATAGTTGTGTCTGCATTGAGAGAAATAAAATGCAGCGATTTTAGCAGCGAACAGCTTGTAATCTGGGGCGCTGAGCATTATAAATTAATTTATGATTCGATCGGTGGTAAACTTATACATTTGATATGCTGTGAAAAGCCATGTAATCCTTCTAAACTCGAGACTTTAGAACCGCAATAGACTGTATTTGGAAATGCAATAGCATTATTACTTACAATCTAGACATACTCAATCTTGATTCAATTCAGAGACTAAACATTTTATAATCTTGATTTATAAGAAGAAAATATAAATTCTTGTCATTCCACATAAAGCAGCTCACTGATAATATTACAAACTCACAACCATTTAATAATACTCTACCATGATGTGGAGTGTATGACAATACCTAATCACACTTCATGATAATAAACTGGCAAACATATTATACTAGAGTCATGCAATGACAACTGTTTGAAACTCTATATTGGGGTGTTTGTTGTTCACACTCTGGCTGATATTAGGTGTCATTTGTGATGTGTACTGTGTGTACTACATATATGTCTATGACTATGAGGTGTAGCAGGTGATGAGTCCGCTGTGTAGGCTGACACGTTCTTATGTCTATGTTATTAAGCATATAATCTTGTAACTACCCACTAGATATGATGGAAACTTTACACAAACAGGCTCTCCTACACAAACTGGCTCTCATAATTACATCAAGGATTGAGTACGAGCCAGACTCCTATGTGCTTTATTGGATTATTTCATTGGTGGATTGGGGAATGAATTTCGGAGCTATAAAGCATCCTGATCAGACATTTAGCAATAAGATGAATTCTATGAAAATATCTTCATCAAATGCCACTTGGTTTAGGTATATTTTTTGCTGATGAAAGTAGAAAATGCTTTGCCACAAAATACTATATCTGAAGTATATTAACATTTTACCAGGACATTTACTAATGTAATTTCCAGTCCAGTAATATGTTTTTCAGTAAAGATTTTCGTCTCCATGAAAAAGTAATAAATAACTGAGGTTATACAGTATAAATTTGATTCTTAGAGCTACCTCCCCACCACCTCACCTTCATCTAATAATAGCACACTAATTGTCATGTAGCGTATCAAGATTCCCCCACCCCTACCTTGCAATATTTAATCCACCAGTAGATTATTACCAGTTTGTTTTATATTTGTATATAAACTATAAACCGCGTACTGCTGCTGCCTACTGACAGTGCCAATGCCAGATATATCTGGTGTGAATTAGAGGCAGTGTTTAGGCACACTTGCACTTCTCGCTGCTGCTGATCTGTTTACACAGTCTTGTGATGCCTCCTGATTCATCTGATTCCTCACAGACAGCCCACAGGCTTCTGTGATTATCTTCCAAGCATGTCAGATAATTACATTAGAATAATATGATAAACAAACAGGGATGGTAAATAATACAAAATGGATGGTGAATATTTTACAGAGTCCAGATGATGCATTTACTGGGTGAAGGAGCGTTTGGATGTGTTTACTACGCTGAGCTAAAGCCACCAGCGGCTGATGATAACAGTTTGGTCACTCCTATTGCTGTCAAAATGCTCAAAGGTAAAATTTTGCAATTTTTTTAATATATCACACTACACTAATATATCAGCGTCACACCACACTACACCCAAACACATGCAATACTTTGGTTTTCAGTCACCGAAACCAGCGCTTTATATAGTAAGAATTGCATCATGGTGTCTTTGGGTGCAAATACTCCTTCAAATTGATAAATACTGGCTTTGGATTGGCAAGAGGTAGATAATGATATGATGATTGTACAGCTGTAGGGTTTGATCATTAGGTACCGCTATCTCTATCACTGGTGAATAGGCCTCTCAGATTGTCTGCTGCTATCTTCTGTGTACTGCTATCATCTGTCTCTCTATTTTCCCATATCTAATGTTTACTAAAATTGGCCACCAGTTTTTTTTTAAATTGAAGATCTGTGGCTTTTCCATTACTTGATGATATATTTTATATGAGTGGCCCTTTGATCTCTTGCATGTGTGGCTAGCTGATCAAAGTTATATATTTTGCAGCTCTAAAACTGTATGTACCATGCTTTGTACTCTCACATGATTGTCAATAGCTTCTCATGTGCTAATCCCAGCCACTTCATGCTTTATGAGTAGCTCAAAGATACCCTACTCTAGCTGATGGGTGAACAATGAACCAGTACTGTAGTCGTGCAAGCGTTGTTTTGAGTTTTGCTATTGGAAAATTTCTTAAAAATTAATTCCACTGATAAGTAGTAGTTGTCAACCAAAAAATTATAGACAATATTAAATGTTTTGCCAAATTTCCAATATAAAATATCACCACTGTGCAATAATTCTGGAGCTTAAGAAAATTGTTTAAATTTTATCTGTGAATTCCAAGTCTTTGATGCTTCTCCCATACATTATTAGTTAGTCCTGTAGGTATAAATTGTCTACTTATTTACTCTATTCTATAGAATTTTATCATACTCCCCTGTTTTACAGCTGATGCCACTGACAAGGAACTGGTTGACCTGGTACAAGAACTAGAAGTGATGAAAAGATTCGCTCAACACAAAAACATCATAAACTTGTTAGGTTGTATGACAAGAGACGGGCCACTCTATGTCATAGTGGAATATGCCAGGCACGGTAACCTGCGGGACTTCCTGAGGACACACAGACCTAAAAACTCATTCGGCAGCCGAATGCTGAATATACCATCATATGATGGTATAGTTAGCATCAATCTAACCTACAAACATCTGGTGCACTTCACCTATCAGATAGCTAGTGGCATGCAGTACCTAGCATCAAACCAGGTAAATTATATTATAATAGTAATAATCATATATTATAATTATTATATACATCAATACATCGGGTGCAATAATTTGTGGCAAGGAATATAAGGAATATGACTGCGTGACCTGCTGTAAACACTATTTGGTCTTTTGAACTGCTGCCTTTGCCAAACAGTAGTGCTATATTTAGGCTGTAAAGAAGCGGCAAATCTTCAAAACCCTGTCTTGAAAAATAACAACATACATTAATTATAATGTCACACTGTGGACATTGTAACGTGTAACGTGTGATGTGTGATTCACATCTACAAGTTTAGAAATTGTTTAATAAAACAGCAGTGAATCGATATAAGTTGTGGTATATTTGTGTGCTAAAATAATGTTTTGATCTGCTATTTTAACATGTTACTGCTATTAGTTTTTACGAAATACATTCCTTGTAAACTCTTTCACAAGACAAATTTAAACATTTTTGCTACTGTTGATGGCCTGCTGATGCCATTAAATCTTCTAGGACATAGTTGTGACATACTGCCAGTGGTATATCATACACCAATGTGGTGAAGGGAAAACAGCATTACTGATTGCATTTACAAATGAAATGGTAAACTCATTAAAAATGTGAATATTATAGTAAATAATCTTTGATCTCAGCAAATATCATATCGACACATTTATTTCTATTTGGGTCAATCCTAAGGATGTAGCTTTGATAATCAGCAACAAGTAGATGCTGTTATTATAACTTGTTGATGTCTTAAAATGTGGTTTGCGAGATAATACTGCTTAAATGAGATTATGTCTGACATTGTTGGTAAAATGCAGTTACTCATTATGTCACTCTCGAAGTGTTATACCATAATCATCAATCTAACATAACTTGTGGTGGTATAACAATATTATCTATCTAATTTGTAGTGTCTCCATCGAGATTTGGCAGCCCGTAATGTCTTGGTTGGTGATGACTATGTGATGAAGATTGCCGACTTTGGCCTATCTAGAAATGTCGCCCAGACTGACTACTACAAGAAGTTGACGGAGGGTAAACTGCCTATAAAATGGATGGCACCTGAAGCTCTCATCGACAGAAAATATACCACTAAAAGTGATGTGTAAGTAGTGATATAATAACTATGATAAAGGGTGGGGCCTAGTACAGTGTTACAGAGTTAAAAATGGATAAAATAAAAAAAGGAACATTTATCATTAAAAGCGGAATCTGGAATTTGAGCAGGAAAAAAGGAACAATTCCGGCTATACCGGGACGGTTGGCAACCCTAGGCCTAGTACAGGGATATAATAAAGGGTGGGGGCCTAGTACAGGGATATGGTAAAGGGTGGGCCTAGTACAGGGATATAATAAAGGATGGGGCCTAGTACAGGGATATAATAAAGGATGGGGCCTAGTACAGGGATATAATAAAGGGTGGGGCCTAGTACAGGGATATAATAAAGGGTGGGGCCTAGTACAGGGATATGATAAAAGGTGGGGCCTAGTACAGAGATATGATAAAGGGTGGGGCCTAGTACAATCATGTCTCAGAACATGCAAGCGGGTTACCCTTTCACAAGTTCATGTCTGTTAAAAGAATTTGAAAGAGTATTTTCTTTACTGCATGTTGTTTAAATCTGCACTGAAATTGGTGAACTCTTGATGCTATGAAAGTGCATCATGATTACCAGCTTCTCATCTGTTTAGTTAGTTTAGTACTTTTCATAACATTGCTTTATATCCTATCAACATGCATTTATACTATATAGTATATAATGATGATATATATTATGGTACAATGATTAGGTCAAGTAGTGACTTTGCCAGATGTTATTTAGGCAGGGAGGTTTTTGCATGTGATGTGATGATGTTACAGTTTACTCCCAACTGCACACAATACCTTAGTGACATGGTCTTTACCAATGTAGTCTCCCACAATCAGACAACTCCCCACTCCAGACTCCAGACTAGTCGGTCTGCATGTCATTTTCCTCTGCCACATGCCAATTTTTTACAGAAAAGACAAATATGTCAACATTTTTGTAGATGTTCTCTTGAATAACATGCTAATAGGCTTGAGATTGTGTGATTCAAGCGTATCATGTGAAGGATTTGGTCGCTGGCATAAAGACTAAAAAGGGTCTCCAGTTACTGCCAAACACCTGTGTGTTGTATGTATACAGCGATACAGTAAACTGCATTTGATGACAGGATTGGACTTCACATTACGATGAACAACAATAGAGTTTAAGACTTATGACAATGTCAATGAGACGACGAGCAATGAATAAACAGCTGCAGGGGGCTACCTTAGCCTGCTAGCATAGTAACTGAACCTGTCGATGGTATAACTACTCCAGGCTTATTATTGTAACATAACTCGCATGCATTGTAGAGGGCTGACAACACTGATTATAAACAAAATGACACCAGCCATTACTGTTTATTGTTTAATATGGCATTAAGTGCAATAGCTAATAATTGAATATTTTACTGGTGTAAATTTGTACTTGGGTTACTTTCCTCCTATTATATGGGAGTTAAAGGACACCAGTGACGCGACATGTACCGCGACATGTACCGTCTCTACCCACAGGAGCTAAGTGAGCAACTTATAATTTTTAATGTGGTATCTCACTCCGACCGGAGAGAGTTCAGTGCACAACTCTTAATAATTTCAAGTCTGAACTTTATTTTGCCATGCACATTCTAAATTGTGATATTAATTATTTTTAGATGGGCGTATGGTGTTCTGTTATGGGAGATATTCACATTGGGAGGTACACCCTACCCTACGGTTCCCCATGAGAGACTGTTTGAGGCGTTGAGGGAAGGCCATCGTATGGACAAGCCTATGTACAGTTCGGAGGCTCTGTACGTGCTCATGCGGCAGTGCTGGCAATACCACCCAGCGCAAAGACCCACCTTCTCAGAAATCATTGATGACGTGGATGCCATTCTCGACAAAACTGAAGATGTAAGTATAATATGATTGGTTAATACTGCTGTACTGCTTCCTTCTTCCTTATTATGTAATTATCTGGTTTGCTTCTATATCTGGTAAGATGATACCAGTATTATAGGTACACCTATTTTGTCATTTTATTTTGGTTTTGATTTTTGCTCTGAAAGCTTAATTATGAAAAATGAAATTTTAACCACGAAGACCATGATTGTAGCAAATGATTATGTCTAGACCGCCAGAGACCACATCTGCTGGGAGATGCGACCCCTGAAAATGTGGTGCCCTATCATTGCTTTACTGTTATTTTGGCTATTCCTGAGGTTTTCCATAGTTGATTGTGTAGGTTGGTTGACGTCAGATTTAGTATTACTTGTGAATATGTCATCTGTATTGATGCTAATACAAACATCAATAAAAAGATCATCAAATAATACTAAAATTTGTCAGGCCTGTACAACAGATTAGAACAGTGGCAGTGGCAGTTCTTTCTTGTATGTGAATAACTAAAGCTAGCTATTAGCAGGCAGGGCTGGGTCAGCAGGCAGCAGGCAGCACTTCAGTGGTGGGTGTGTTTTACAACTGTAAATGCAGGAAGGCTTATGAATTAACAACAGACCTCCTGTGATTACCAAAAATAACTAATTACGCAGAAAGCCATTAGCAAAAATCAGCTCTTAGTTCTTGCCAGGGTATAATGCATACTGCGTGTTTTAAATTATAAGCATGCGTATTTATTAAAACTCCCTCTAGTTGTTAATAAACACTAAAAGGAGGAGACTGTTTGAATGCTAATCATAAACAGATTCTAAATATCCACTTATCCTTTCTTTTAGCTAAACCCTGTTAAACAACAGGAATTCTCAACCTTTCCACAGCATTTAGTGACGGAAATTTGTCAGCCATAAATTAACAAAATGCACATCTTAACGGATATACATGTACACTTGTATCTACCAAAGCATTATCTGGTGCCACTGCCCGGTGATACAAATCATTTCTCACAACCCAAATAAGTGGTTCTTCGTATATTGCTATGACGTAGTCAGTGTTCTTTCAGACCTAAGTGGAATACTGTTGCCTACTCATCATTCATTTGTACAGCTTGCATTCCAACATCATCTCTCGTGTCTAATGATGTTTTTATATAAGATTACTCCCCCATTATAAAGACTTATTCGCTCTAAGTTAAACAAAGCATACATGCGTTGCAGCAAGCTTAATCCTGGCGCCTTTTGTTGAACTACTGCTATCCTGCGCACATTTACTTGCTAACCTCTCCTCCTCCACCATTATCAGCTAACCAAAATGCTGAATTTCACATAATGCATGTTGGATGTTGTAATATCAACAGTGTACAATATTTTGCAGTTTATCTCATGATGTTTAATATAATTTTTGTGTTCCATTTTGTAGGAGTATTTAATTGCAGACTGTTCGCCTAATACTACGCCTAGAGAAAGCACAACTTCACCTTGTACCAGCACTACTAGCTTCGATGACCACGCACCCCCAGAGTTACCTCCTCCGCCGGTCGGCATTCTTGTGTAACTGAATAAACTCAAATTATTCCAAAGATTACAATTTTCTCTCTTCCACAACAAAAGACAGCTAGCTGGCCATTTTGTCTGGAATCTCTTTAGAACCTACTATTTTTGACTGATATGCCAAACCTACAGTAGTACACAATTCGTGGTAACGTATTAGATTTAAATATTACTGCTTCAAATGCATTTATTGTCTGTTACTATCAGTTATTAAAAAGGGGCAAAACAATCATCAACTCAGGCTCACTGATTATTAGCTAAATTATTATTCTGTTATGTACAGCGTTTCTTTAGCATGTATTATATTTTTCTACTGGCTACTTATCAGGTTGAATGGTGATTGCTCTCGCTCATCATATCATTGTACATCATGAACATTGGTGCTGACTTCATAGATATCACTTGACATTGTAAAATATTTAGTATTGAAAGTAATATATATATATAAGAATTTTTAGTAGTCTTCTAAAATTGAGATGCAGTCCCACCACAGTACAGGATTAGGGATAGAGGTGGGTGGGTTGCATGGTGGGTGGGTGGTAAGGATGGAGGTGGGTGGCAAAATTTGCTTTGAAATAAAGGTGTTACCTCTGGGCATCTCAATACAATCAACGTAAATTGATTTTTGCTTTGCCGTAGTATCCTAGTCTTTTGAATGCAATCAATCATTTTGTATAAATTGCATAATTATTACAGAAACTTAGATCTTAATCTTAGAATATTACTATTATAATTATGTTATAGACTTCTAATATAATTAATGTTTTCCACTATATTTGTACACGACTGAATTGTATATAGTGTGTATAGTGTTTATTACGTATAGAAGTGCATTGAGATAATATTTATAAAACCTTTCTATTTTGAGTCTATCGATGTACAGTACATATTATATTTGGTGGAAGTAATGGATTTTCTTTTGAAATCTTTTTATTTGGTCAATATTAACTAAATATAAACTTCAAACTTGCACCTCTGACCTGTGAATATTACTTGTTGCATACG
>JAOQGN010014665.1:0-13405 GCA_027564295.1 Himantozoum antarcticum
GGCACTGGGCTGAGCTTATTTATATAACATATTAATTTTGATACCTAAAAATATAACTTAATTCCTTCTTCTGTGGCTGCAAGCTTGATGAATTAAATTTTTCCGTGACATGTTTTTCGATGGAGGAATCTGTATTTTGCCACAGAAAAAGGAAATTGAATATGAACCAGCAAATCAAATATGTGATTATATGGAATTGGCAACATAAAAATATTTCAATTTACAGATTTACAGTTTACAACCTGTGGCCGCAATCTTGATTAATTTGATGTTACGTGAGCTACTTTTAAGTTTACAAATCCTGTTCTGGCCGCAGGAAAAGGAAATTTGGAGAAAAACAAGTTGGGTGTAGAAAACCACAATGTGAGTCTGTACAACAATGCTGTCTGTACAACAATACAAATTTTGCGGCGTAAACGGTGCAAAATAAACTCTATGATTTAGCCATTTGATAAAACATGACATTGAAATATTATATTAAATAAACACATAATTATACCAAATTGTTATATGGTCACAATATTGTCACAATATTATTGTAAAGGTCTGCACTGGTCGCTTTTAAGACTATCGGAGATCCTTACTAGATCTTAGCATGCAGTTTTCTTAAGTATAAGTCTGTTCAAGTTCCATAGTAATAGTAGTTATGGATCGATGTTTGCTGTGCAAGATCCAATGCAGTAATGAGAGGCTGATTGAATGTACAAAGGCCTTTATATAGGCTGTGATGATTATGATCGGAATTCCTACCGGATGGTTGATCGCATCAGGCAACCAGGTTCAGACAAATAGGCCCAGCTAAAAAAAACATATATATATGTTATATGCAAGTAGATTAAGACGTTGACGTCTGAATATAAAATGTCACTAGCTTAGAGAGCTCAATAGAGCGCGACAAAACAGTAGAGCGCGACAAAACAGTAGAGCGCGACAAAACAAGTATAATTTTAAGAGAACTAGAATTTATGTCCACATTGCCACAACCATTGGTTTCATGCAGTTCTATGCAATCTTCAGGTGGTACAAAAATGAATATGGTTTAGAGACAGTATAGAATGTAAAGATGTAATACATTGGCTTAGTTATAAAAGTGGTGCTATTAAGGTATTATAAAACTTATTAATTTTGACTTGTTTTTGCATGTAACGTGTTAATTATCAATTGCACTATAAAATGAATAGCAAATCTTTATACACACTGGGTGATTATAAAATCTTAAGTCTAAAAGTATAAAATGTACATGTATGCCATCTTATATCGTGTACTTGTATATATGCAAATATATACAAGTATAAAATGACGAATAAAAATTGTAAAACTATGCATATTTAAGTTTGCATAGTAAAAAATATATTTGAGTATCTGCATGACGATACCAGTTCAGATCGTTTGTTGAAGGTGCGAGCATTGGTTTGTATATGATGTAAAATTGCTCCCATAGACAGAGATTTCAGGGTTTTGTGGTATTGGAATATGAGCTGGTTTGATTCATGATATTTGCAGGAGGGGCTGTAATTGATGTTGCACTGTTTGAGTTACTATATGTGCTTGCTAGGCTCAGTTGAGTTCATGTTCCAATGGTATTTGAATGATGTTTTGTGGTTTGCTAGTCTTGTTTTGAATGTGTTCCCAGGTAGACAAATGTAAGTTTTGGTGCCGCTGTTGGTAGTTACAGTGCATTGATATATGATGTTGGTACTGAGATATTGATTGTTTAGTGGGCATTCGGCTTTTATTCTGCAGTTACATTGTCTTTGTTGTGAGGGCATGGTTCTGTTGGCTTTAAGATTATTTTTGTTACTTGCATCAATACTTCTACTGATGCAATACTTCTACTGATGCAATACTTCTACTGATGCAATACTTCTACTGATGCAATACTTATACTGATGCAATACTTCTACTGATGCAATGCTTCTACTGATGCAATACTTCTACTGATGCAATACTTCTACTGATGCAATACTTTTACTGATGCAATACTTCTACTGATACAATGCTTCTACTGATGCAATACTTCTACTGATGCAATGCTTCTACTAATGTTGTCAAGGCAGCTGCAACTTACTTTAATAGTATTTCTGTTAAATATTTTGTTCAGTTGGTGGTCTGCTGCGAATTGTTTGGTGATGAGCTTTAGAAACTTTTTTCCATTGTTTACTTTGACAGTTTTACTAAATGATGGGTTGTACCATATTACCTTCCGTGATATTTTTTGGATTACTTGTTGATTGGTTCCTGGTACTGTAGTTGGTGATTGTAGCCACTTTTGTCTAGTGCTGTTTGGTATGTACTGGTGGAGTTATCAAAGGTTTCACGATCTGATGATATTGTAGCTAGCCTGCTGTTAATTCCTTTGGGGATGTTTTTGATGGTGTTAGGCGGGTAGTTTGATTCGCTGTGTACATACAAGTGTATGCTGTCTCACTTAATGTACAGGTGGTGTCTTCCGTTGTTGAGATTTAGCGTGACGTCTAAGTAATTGACGGTTTTGATGTTCTCGTCAACAGTTACTCGCAGATTGTTTTCTTGGAATATTTTCGGGATTTTGATTTTCTCTATTTGCTGAGGAGTTCATTATATTGCAGCCAGCCCATCATCATTATGTAAGCCTATGTTTCCATTAATTGTTTTGTTTAGTTCTGGTAATAGATAGCTGCTTACCAGTTTGCAGGTTTCTGCTCCATCGCTATTAAATAAATAAAAACTAAATACTGTTAAATTAAGCTACAGCTGCCTTGACAACATCAGTAGATGACAGGCATAGGCATATTGCCATGTACTGTACAAATGCAGATCTATAATAATTACATGTACATGTAATATAGCTTCAAAAATATCAAGCTCTCTACAACAATATTTCAGTGATATAAATATTATAATTCTTCATGCACTGAAACTGCTGCATAGAGGTATGTCACTCAATCCCGAAAGGGACAGATTTCAATCAGAGAATCATTAGTTACCAAATCAAATGCTCAGAGCCTGTCACTTGGGTCTGTCTTAGTCTTAGTCTTAATCTTAATCCCTAAATATTATCTGACACATGAGTTACAGCTAGATATAATACTTATAATATATCATTGCGCTGTTGACTGTAACAGCAGAGATTGGCAAATCAATTTTTTCCTATGACCTGGATTCAAGAAGTTTTGTAGAAATTAATTTCATTGATTTTCAAAAAGCAATTGCATGTTATGTTTAAATATTCGTTAAAGTAGGATTGATTATAAATAATACTATGCCATCTCTAAAATTGTTCTGAGAAACAATATGTGTTATATAAAATTATATATCGTATACTATATTACCGCATTATCTTTACTTTTAGAAAATACCAATGAGCTTTTGTTAGGCTGGACACCAGCAAATACAATACTTATGAATTGCAGAGGTCAGAAAACTTTCCTTCCCTCAAATGCAACTTTAATGGATGAACTATGGCTAGGTTGGCACAGGCACTGCTTTACTTGGAAATCTGTTGGCGATTTTAAGGTGACATTAAGGTTTTAAGGTGACGTTAAACATTTAGTTTCAATAAACTGCTTATTGGATTGTTTGCGCAAGACCTGATGTGCTCTACATGCACTATAACAGAATCATCCTGTTATTTTCCTTGTCTGTTGTTAGGAAAATCAGAATCTACAGATTTACAGTATCACAAGGGCATTGGCCACCTTACACATCAGTCAAATATTTCACTAAAGCACTGTTCCATGTCCGAAAGACCAAAATACTTGGAGGCAATGCTGATTGCTGCTGCCGGAAGCCAAAGTGACATACAAACATTGCATGCCAACTGACCGACATTCAAAATCAATCGATGAATACATCAATCAACCATCAATTTATCTATCAGTCAATCAGAGAGTCAGTGGGTCAATCAAGCATATACATGTAGTTGTATGCCTCTCTACCAGTCTAGATTTATCATGTACCCAATTATTTACATCTCAATCTGTGTTATCCACCAGTGGTATGCAGACAGGACCACTCCTGGACAGCTGGAGTTTATAAAGTCAGCAGCAGTTAATGCTCCTGGCATACGAGCTGGAGCTGCACTTGTTTTACTGCAAGAGCAAGATAGTGTGTGTAAGTATGCCAAGATGTTGCATGTAAGTATGCCAAGATGTTGCATGTAAGTATGCCAATATAGTGTATGTAAGTATGCCAATATAGTGCATGTAAGTGTGCCAAGATAGTGCAATCTATGTAAGTATTACAATATAGTGTATGTAAGCATGCCAATATAGTGTATGCAAGTATTCCAAGATAGTGCAATCTATGTAAGTATGCCACTATAGTGTATGTAAGTATGCCAATATAGTGCATGTATGTATGCCAATATAGTGTATTTAAGTATGCCAAGATAGTATGTGTAAGTATACCAAGATAGTGTATGTAAGTATGCCAATATGTGTATGTAAGTATACCAAGATAGTGTATGTAAGTATGCCAAGACAGTGTATGTAAGTAAACATGCTATCTAAGCCAACGTATGAACGTGGTGCATCCGGGCGCTGGAGAATTGTTGTTCTCTCAAAATAGAATGATGCATATCATTGTCATCAAGTGATATAACAAGATATTAGAGACAACTCCAACTCAAAGAAATACCCTCCTGTTAAAGAGGTTGAGACACCAGCAAATCCACTTGACTTTTGGAGTTGTCCATTACAATAGTATTGCGACGGGACAACTCCAAAATTCACTAGGTGGTGTCTGCAATTTCTTAGGAAATTCACATTAGGAAATAGGAATTTATTAAGTATCGACATAAAGTTAAGTATTTTTAATATTCAACATAATATTGAAGCTGTACATGCATTATATTTCCAACTGATAAATATTCCGAAGTATTGAAATGGACTTTGCTATGGTTGTTGTTAGCTGCCCAAAGTAACATTCGCTTACATTTCACTGTTATGTAACTTGTCTGCTATTATTGTAGCATTATCGCACAAGACAAAGAAACAAGACATCTCTGGCGAAGGCCCAAACTGACGGTAAGTTCATTGCCCCTTGGAGAATTCACAACAATGATTGAAGGTAAGAGTAGAATCCTCAGTAACAGCATATAGTTAAGCATCTGAACAATTCAGTGGGAACACAAGAGTGAAGGGTTAACTGGGATATAATGCCATTCACCACTGGCAGGAATAGCCAATGGCCAGGAATAGCAAGTGGCAAATTATAGGGTGAGCTAGTAATTTGTGAATGTCCAATTGTATAGAATGCATTGCAATATAGAGATAAGTAGATACTTAGTGTTCATTGCAATACTACTAAAAATGTCCATATAATCTCAGTAACAGGATAACTTGATAGATCTTGTGATAGGAGCGAACTGTCCACATCAGTATTGTTTATGTGAGCAGGATCTAAGGTGCTCCTATCATCAGAGAAGTTACCCGTCCTCTGCTAGTGTGATGAGACTCTTCTACTGTTGCAGGTCTTCTGAGGCAGGGTAGTTGCCATAGGAGGTTAAATGTAAGAATTTGCATCCATAACAGTGTTTGCATTTGTATTGCAATTGCTAATTGTGTTTCATTTATTTCCAATGCATATTAATTGCATCATTTTGTAAATCATTGGTATGACTCCCTATGATGATCAGAGGCAGATTTAGAGAAGGAATATTTAGGTTTAGAGAGGAGCAGCATGTGGAATAGCGGTGGATGCAATGAGTATTTTGAGTTTAAAAAGTTCTGTAAGATTTTATTCGAGTTGTTAATGTCGTTAATGTTAACGACAATGTTAATGACGTAGAAATATTTTTAAAATGTGAGAGTTCTGGAATTGTGGTTTGGCATGTTCTAATCCAGGTTTTTTATAACTTATTCGAAAAATTTGTTTCTGAAACATTTGAAGTTTAGTTAAATAGGTAAAATGAGTATTTCCCGAAGCTTCCAAACAATAAATTAGTTTTGAATTAATAAAGGCATGACATGACATGACAAATCACCATGACATGGCGTGACATCTGTCATTTCAAGATGATCCTTTATGAAAACAATTCTGTTGTGTCCTCTTGTGAAAAATTGCATCTGCAAATCGAGAAGACAACTCCAAAATCATGATATTAAATTCCATTTTCATTTTCTTTCTTTAGGCTGACATAAATCTACATGTGGTGTTAGAGAAAATTCCTAATCAAAGGAATATCCACCTATCAATCCATGCCCAAGGATAGCACAGTTTTGCACGTCACCCTTGTCAATGTTCGAGCATCATTAAAATTGATAGTCATATTGAATAAAACATTTGAGGGCAGCAACAATATTATAAGTGTCACTTTCTCTATTTAATCATTTTTAGTGGGAGGTTTTGATCTTGGACAAACACTTGAAGGAAAGATAGCCTGGTTTAACATGTGGGACTATGAGATGAGTGAGAATGAGGTGATATCACTAAGATGTAGAGACAAAGGAAATGTAGTGCAGTGGGATGACTTGCAGGTACAAGGAGTGGCTACAATGCACAATGAGAGATTTCCCTGCAGTGGTGAGTACGGTATCTAGATTAATAGGTAATTATTCTTTGCTGATCCATGTAAAAGTGGCTGACCAAAAGAAATGTATTAGATAAATGCAAAATGTGGGTTCCAGTCTCAGTTATCTCCTAAAGGTTTGTTATCACTAGGAGGCTTTTCCTATTGGGCAAACAGAAATACATGATTCGCAGACAAGGCAGAAAGTTTTCTAACCAATCCTTATTGCAAGCATACTAATTAAATAAAATAAATGCTGTTACTTTATCCACAGTAAAACATTAAGATTAAAAAATTGAAAAATTAGTTTATATTTAACTTTAATTTCTAATTTTGTTATTTACATTGTAGATGATGAAATGGAACTTTTGATGAAATCTCATACCAGAAGAAAGCACCAATCAATATTTTGTAAAATATCTGGAGCCGCTCTCGCTGGTAGCCATGCAATCAGTACTTTCATCACCACTTCTGCCACCAAATGTGTAACATTGTGCACTAGCCAATTGCACTGCCTGTCTGCAAACTTTCAGCTTTCTACAGGCTACTGTGAACTAAATAATGACATTGATCAGGGTAATGAGGGAGACTTTGACAGCAATTTATCAGCAGATAACATTCACTTTACTTCTAGAGAATGTGTGGACTAGTAAATGCTCACTTGATGCCTAGTAGTAGAGTTTTTGGACAGTGATAGAATGCTTAGCAGTGCAAAACTCTTACAACTTCCTTTTATGCATCTTACTAATGGCCGCATGATAATTTATACCTTGCAGTTTGTAACAGAGTTTTATTATATAAAATAAGTAAGTACTTTCAATCATTGTTCCTATTTATCGCACATGTATATGTTTAACTTTTGACACACGTTTTGATTGATGTGTTTATAATAATTATTCATTTGATGATTGTTACAATGCATAATATACATGTATTTTCATACAATTTATATGATAAAATCTATTAAGATTTGACGATAAAATTGATCAAAAAATTGATCAATAAGAAAATTATTGCTACTCTAAATAGTTTAACCATTCTGATTTTATCCTATTATGATATTGTAAATTGACTGATTTAACTTAATGTAAGCAGGTTAGTGTTTAGCTTCACCACCTCTGTAGTCTGCACAAATAAAACAGGGTTGGTGACCCCAGTCCCTCACAAGAGTAAGCATGTTGGTCTGGATAACCAGTGGTAATAAGAAATAAAAAGTGGAGCCGTGACATTGCATAAATAAACTTAGCTATATTCATAGCTATAGCAAGGCTATAATATGCATGGCCTCCACAATACATTGGCTGATAGAATGGTAACAGTTTACAGCCATCTAGCTAGACAAGCCACCGAAATGTCTTGGATCCAATGCAACAATTTAGCATGAGGGGAAGCATTCAAACTAAAAAAAACTCTCCTTATTATGGTGCGGGAACGGTAAATCCTGCCACTTTGAAGCCATGATTTCACAGTCTTGTAATTATGAAGGAAAGAGAGCTGCATGCTGGTGGAGCCGGTTCTGGTGGAGCTGGCTATCTAACCTATTGCATAAGCCGGCTATCTAACCTATTGCATTAGAAATAGGAAGACACTAATATCTGTTAAACTCAAATTTAATCAATAAAACAGTTTAAACATATTAAACAAATTTATTAAGTATTTCTCTCCATTCCGACGCCATTAATGGGGTCGGTGCGGTTACGGGTGACTACAAGCCATTCAAATTTGAAAAAAGACAAAGAAATGGCCTAGCAAAATAAATTTCTGTGCATTGGAAAGGTGACGTATACAGCTTCATTTTTGATCCAAACAACAGACATGTATATAAATAATAACTGAAGAGATTAAACAATCAGGAGAAACAAGTTGCAACATTTTCATTGTGCATTTCCTTTTTCTCACTCATACGAACCCCCATGAAAGTCATCATATTTTGAGTTAGAAAACAGGTAGAGACTCAACTCTTTTTTTAAATTGAACAGGATGAATTTCCACACGAGAAAATATTTAATTCGATTTGGGTAGCATCTGACCTAATTTAATTATGATTTACTGCGGGGCGGCTAATTGTCACTTAGTATTTATTTTATTTTTCATTATTTATGAGTTTTAGACGATATGCATATATTTGTTACTGTCTGTCCCACTCAGAGGTCAGAGGTAGGTGGTGAATACATGTTTTCCATGCAAAATTATTTGGAGACTCCAATGGTGAAAGACTCAAGCCTCTACGCCGAGTAATTATCACACAAGTTATTAATTATGCATTACATCATACACTGATCAGTCACTGATTAGCATAATTTTACATAATCAGCTAATTAGGTCATCTATCACTGTCAACTGGTTGCTTGTGTTGCATGACTGATAACCATAACCACCCTTACTATAATCAGAATTTTGTGTAGACTATGAAAAATGTAGTTTCAAATCTATTGGTGTAAAGCATAAGTCAGACGTGGCGAAATGTAGCACGGAATCCGAAACGATTGCTAAACGAATTTCGTTTCAGCAAGAGAACGAGAAATCTTTCCGGATTCGTTCACATTCAACATGTTGAACTTTGACCTGGCAATTAGGACAATTGATTGATGGCTATTGATTAGCAAGTTATTTATACGTATTCACTCGCCAGTGTTACTCCCGTGCACCAACCAAAGATGAATTATGTTTTGTTTATACTTCTATTTTAGGTAGTATATTTATATCCTGATGATGATTAGGTACTTTTTTCATAAGATTTTTATTTGGGCAGCATTAGTTTAGTAATATCTTGTTTTTAATATTAATCAATTTGTTTGTTATTATAATAGTATATAATATGCTAATTGTAATATTTATTATTTATAATTATATTACAAATATAATTACATATTGAACAATATTTGTCAAGTTGTAACAGTATTACTATAAATATAATAATTTATTACCATAAATATATTAGTTATAAGATTTGTATTGCTGTTCAATTGTTTTATATTACTATGAAAATAACTAAATTAGCATCACTGAATAATAAATAGTAATAATACCTTCTATTTATGAGCTGACAGTAAGTTACTAATCATTTTTTCTTTAAAAATGCAACTTTCCTTTGCAAAAATAGACAGAGCACATGTCTGTCTACTGTCAACAGATGGCGTTGTGTGCAAGCAATGCTCTATGATTTGCTAAAATATTCGGGATGTCATTAACACTCCACGCCAAGAAGTTATCTTCTCAAAACAAAATGGGAGTTATCTCCTCTCTATAAATAGATAAGATAACTCTTAATAAAACATTGCACATTGGCACAATATTCAGTTGGTACGTGTGGCATGTGAAACGAAATTGAAACGACCAATTGCTAGTTTTCGTGTTCGTTTCGTCCCAACATTTCGCCCCGTATGGCCTATGCTTAAAATTTTACTTTCCGTGGCAAAAGAAACTAAACATACTCGGATTTTCTTTCCTTGCCTGGTCTACACACCCCCTCCTCTACACAACCCATAATTAGTTTCATCATATGCGGAATGGTAATGTGAATAAATTTGTAAATTATTTCAAGACTCGAGAGCTATTGATTCTCCCAGAATATCGAAATAATGTGACCATATCAATACGTGAAGCATACTCTCTGGGAGAGAAAGAGATAATAATAAAAAATGCAAGTGGCATAGGCTGCGATCTGTAAAGCAATGAAATGAATATGCAAATTTAACTATTCATATAGTTGTTGAGGACCGAGCTCACTCAGCTAGCTAACTAGCTAGAATACCCGATCTAGCCGCTACAGATGTACTAGTTGCACTAGATGTACTAGTCGTACTAGTCGTACTAGTCGTACTAGTCGTACTAGTCGTACTAGTCGTACTAGTCGTACTAGTCGTACTAGTCGTGCTAGTCGTGCTAGTCGTGCTAGTCGTGCTAGACGTGCTAGACGTGCTAGTCGTGCTAGTCGTGCTAGTCGTGCTAGTCGTGCTAGTCGTGCTAGTCGTGCTAGATGTACTAGATGTGCTAGATGTGCTAGTTGTACTAGGTGTACTAGGTTGTACTAGGTGTACTAGGTGTACTAGTTGGAAGAGCCATTCAAATCGGCTCACAATGCAAAGGTGAGTATCCGAGTGTGTAGTCAACATAAATATCAAACTCCCAGTAATAATATGAACTGGTAAGGAGAGGAGTTGTGAAGCCATTAGCTTGCTTTGCAGAGTGGGCATTTGAGTCCATGAATCGAACTTGAGTAGGAATCAACTCGTCATTTTAGTGATTCCAATGAAACTTCGGACTCTTGAATCCAGCCATAAGAATTAATCCTGGATTTGATTTCAGAGTTTGATGCACAACTCTAGAAGTCTAATGCATTCACTGCTCTTATAAAATTTCTCCAAACTAGACTCTAGCTACTTTAGTTCATCCATTGCCTAAGCTTGACTCTTCTTTGCACAAACTACTTCCAGTTTCACTCAGAGCAGACTCTGGATTACTACTTGATGCAATGACAGCTGATAAAATGTTAGGGAAATGCTGTTTCATGGTTGTGTTCCAGTCTCTTTGGTAATTACCAGTGAGTGCAATCACGGAAATGATTGTACTTAGTAATTGTATCATATTCAGTAAATAGGTCAATGTCGAACTATTATTTTAATGTCTCACTTAGGAGTTATAGGTTAATTTGTAGGTCCTTCCAACATAACCTTATATACAGCTTGCAACCATGGTGACTTCCATGTGCTGTCGTTGGCGCAACTCTTTCACTACACGACTCTGCATTGTGTAACAATTGTGTAACAATTGTGTGCCATTCTGGTATGGGGTGCAAAGGCACCTCCGCCACTTGTCTATTGGAGCGGACAAGGACTGTCGTTGTCCTTGTGACATGTTTAGCATGCTCTATGCTTGTGTTTGCATATATGTGACTATAGCGCATGACATTACAACGTTGTGCATATGCTGTTTAATTAAATGTGCTATCTATTAGTAGATGGAATTTCCGTGCTTTCACAACTGTGTTGGAGTTGCTTGATAAATCTGCTTGGGAATGACTTCCGATTTTTGTGTGAAGTGTTGAAGTGTACTGACAAAGTTTCCTTTTTAAGGTTGCTGAGCTGGTGTAGTGGATGCATTTGTCTGCCATTGTGCTGGGTGCGCGCCACAAAAGGCCTGGGTTTAAGTCCTCTTTACCAGTGTTACTAGTTTCTATTAAGTTGCTCCTACAACATTGCAGATTATATTCTCAAGATACCACAGCACTTTACTTTTCATAACAGCAAACCAATTAGCTCCACTGTATGACTTGGCCAAGGCACCAAATGGCATGCAATTAGCTGATCGACTACCAATGCTACTTGACACTCAATCAGCAGGGTAGCAAGGCTACTTGACACTGCCAGTCAGGTGGAGCTGAGGTGCTAGCAGGAAGCACTACACGGTGCGCATCAAAGGGTGCGCTCTTCAGTATTTGAAGAGAAAGAAGACCACTCATCCATCTGGTCATGAGTCATAGTTGTAATGATGAGTTACAATACATAGTCATAGTCAGTACCCTAAATATCCTGTCAATGCTGTCTCGGCCGTTAGATCCTCATCGTAAATATGATTATTAAACAGGAACAACAAATTGAATAGTAACATTTCTATTTTCATCAAGTAAAATCCAAGATAGTAACATGTTTTAGTCTCTTTGATAGAATGTATGTAATAGTGCATGTAAGTTGAAACATAGCAGACTAATAATGAAGCTCATATGAACAGCAGCATACCAATTTGAGGCACAAAGCCTAAGCTAGTAGAAAAAGAAATTGTCAATAAGCCTAAGCTAGCAGATAAAGAAATTGTCAAGAAGTCTAAGCTAGCAGAAAATGAAATTGTCAAGATAATAAAAATCTGGAATATACATTAGAAGCAACTAAAGATCACTTTTCAGGAAGAGTAGCTGACAATGGCAGTGGCGCCTGGTAGCTGGTACAAAGGAGCTTGAGCAGCATGGATATATGAAATTAGTATTGTGATGCCAAGTCATCTCTGCTCTCATAATAAAGAAATACCTACTTTCTATATTTGATTAATTTTGTGACGCCGAGCTTAGTATATTAATGTTAAGCGGTTTAAAAAATTGTACTAAATGAAAAGTAAACATAGAAGGAGGTCAAATTTATGCATAGCAGAATCTCAGTATTCACTTGTTCAACAGAAAAGAGTATTCAGTATTCTGCTAGAAATGTTGGACACTGTATATGCTGTGTAAAAGGTTTGACCGTCTGGTAATGCATAGGCAGAACACCGTCTGTTTCACACAAAGACACACACATTAGGCATCTGAATCAACATCCGCTTTTTTTTTGTGACATTTACCACATGTACAGCAGCAGCAGCTAACTTGCTCAGCAGCTCTCCTCTTTGTTATATCATGACCCCCTACAGAACAAGTAAAGTAATCTATACATATTTGAATATAAATTTGGTGACTCGTAAGCTATATATCGATTAAGATAATAACTGTCACTAATAAAACTGTCATGAATAAAATATATTCGGTAAAATATATTGATTTCTAAATTTTCGATCCACTACCGTGTGGGATCATCAGCAGAGTAATGATGATGGTGATCCACAGTGGTGTAGATCCACAGTGGTGTAGATCCACAGTGGTGTAGATCCACAGTGGTGTAGATCGAAAATTTCGTATCCAACATATTTTACCGAATATGTTTTAAACATGACGCTTCTGGTGACACTTTTAATTATAAAATTTTTAGCTCAAGTAAACTTTTTGATTACGATATCACTAGTAATATGTTATATGGTAATCAAATACACGTAGCAGAACTATATAGTTAAGTGAAGTCCATTTGCATATTATGTAATATCAATAGTATAAGTCCCCCCCCCTCCCATCGGCTGGTGTCTCATCACAAGGGTTTCCAAGTGGGGAGATAA
>JAOQGN010014776.1:0-13404 GCA_027564295.1 Himantozoum antarcticum
TGGGCATTCGACTTGGGCATTCGACTGGGGCATTCGACTTGGGCATTCGACTTGGGCATTCGACTTGGGCATTCGACGTGGGCATTCGACTTGGGCATTCGACTTGGGCAATGTCATTTCGACTTGGGCATTTTTTGACTACTCAAAAAAAAATTCCGCTGCGCAGGACTTTTTCTCTGAAAAATACCCAAATCAAATTTCCATCCCATTACGCCCCTGTGGGATACTAGTCAATTAGCTAGATACGCAATGCAGTTAGCCTAACATATTACATTGAATTTTTAAAAACTTTAAAATTTGAAATTATGCAAAAGTTTGTGCAATTTTCTATCACAGTTAGTCCCATGTAATGAATAATTCACTGAACCTCGAGTTCAGTCCCAGTTGCGAGTGTCACTATTTTCTATATATTACGTTACTATAGCAAATTGTAAAAATTCATAATGAATAATGTAATGTAATTGTGCACACAAAACACTCATAACTGCTCTGCAGGCTTGGGAAGCAGTAGGCCGCTACTAAACGCTGTTGGAAGCGATTAGTAGCGGCCTAACTGACTTAACTACTTGTTGGAAGCAGTAGGCCCACTACTAACCGCTGGTGTTACTACGCGTGTTAATGCTGTTCGACTGCTAACACTTGGTATCCATAAATGTTGTTAGTGTGATCTCAAGACTTGGTAATATATTTCAATTAAATTGTATGGATGAGTTACGATTAATATCGTCAAACACATGGTCGTGAACCCGTCTCAAGCCATCTCACAAAAGTTGGACAGTGGTCACAAGAGCTCATACAATCACCAATGTTCGTAAGCCGATAGTATATCGCAAAAGTCCTATGATCATTTTTGACCCATGTGTTAACCTTGCTAATTGTAGGCTACATTACCTCACTACCTCATTACGATGTTACTGCAACTGGAATACTGACAGTTGGAAATAGTTTGTTTCTAGATTGTGGTTTGGTGTTAGATAGGCACATATAAATAGTTGTCCCCCGTCTAGTGTTAAGTTCTCATTCTTTATATAAACTGTGATTTGCAAATAGTCATGAACTCACTTGGCCTATCCTACCAAGCTTTGTGAAATGAGGAGTTGCCCCCACTACGAGATCAGGTCCCAGAAAGATCGGGCCACCGGTTTCTGGGGACCCGATCTCGTCGTGGGGCAACTCCGCATTTGACCAAGCTTGGTAGGTCAGGCTAGGACTCACTGCAACTATTTTATAATAGGGAGTTCCCTTCAAGTGTGGTAGTACTAGTAAACTAGTACTAACTAGTGGTAGGCTACTACCACAAATATTTATATACTGCGACAGTTGAATAGTTTATGAATTAGGCTGGTACTCAAATCTCACTGCATCTATTGGGAGCAGAGATGGTCAAGTGGTTAAGATTGCAGAACCTCGACCAATAGGTTCTTGGGTTCAATTCCCGCTGCAGTCAAAAATTATTTATCTGTTTCTCTATTTCATGCTGCAGGCCAGGTGGGTTTCCCTAGCTCTAGCTAACTAGCTTTGCTATTGGATTACTACCTAAAACAATATTAACAAACAAACATACAGTTAAGTGCAGTATTAGCGATTTTCAACTTAGCTTAGTTTAGCCAAGTTTGTGGTTGGGGTTTGGACCGCGAACACAACTTTTAAGAAGCAAGAACTTCTCCGCCTACAGTCTTTTTTCTGGATGACTGGCTATCAAAAAATCCCCATTACTGCACGTGCCTCCAAATCTCAATAGCTGATGGCTACGACATATTTAGACACTAAGGCATTTATTGAATAGGCCTACTATTATGTTGCACCAATACAATGTCAGTCCATGATTTTCAATTATATGAAAATCATTTCATAATTACTATGTAGAAGTTATATTTGAATATGTATTTGACATAGACCTGGTGGAGAATGTAAGCCTGGAGAGGAATGGGGAGATGCTCTCAAAAGACTTCTCACATACGTAAGTTAATATAATGTATAAATATAATATAATAAATATTAATATAAACTATGCATATGCATGTAGTATTTAATATATTGCACCATTCAAAAATATATTATCCTGTTGCGATATTACTTTCTGTTTTGGGGTAATCTATGCAGTGACCTGACTGGACCATCCCTGCTCCTTGCTTGCAAGAGCATCTCTGTTCTTGTTATAGCTATTCTGGAAGTGCTTCATTCCCTTCCCTGTGCATATGTGTGCAGTTCACGAGCTTGGTAAATAAAAATAATATTAATAATGGGCGTCTCACAGTTGATGAGACGCCCATTATTAATATTATTTGGTATATTGGTATATTTGTTGATATACTTGTTGCTGCTTTGGTATATTTGTTGAGTGTTAGAGGCAACCTAAGTCTCAGTGTACTCCCACTTTGTGCCTCTAACCTCCAGCCCATTGGATTACAAGCGCAGACTACTACACTACCATCTTAACCAACTAACAAGAAAAATAATAAGAGCTATATATATATTATACCGGTATATTGCTCTGCTAATATTTTTTGTGACTGCAAGTTGCCCCCCTGTGTTCTGATCAGTAGAGTAAAATAACAAAGGCCAGGTGGGTTCTGCTCAATTGGCACAGTTATTGGATTACCGTGTCAAACAATGCAAAACTGACAAGCAAGCAAACTTTATATTGGTATAATTCCTGCTCAGTTTGGTCACTGAGACTTAGATCTTGGGTTTTGGTGTCGGAAATATGGATCATACTCTTCGACGCACCAACCGAACTAAAAATAAACTTTGCACAATATTGTTCCTTCTGGTTTGCTTCCACGCTTACATACCAAGTCAGGGTTGAGCCGTGACTCTGACTCATGCTATTACTAGTAAAGCACGAGTCATAGTTGTGGTTGTATGATGTTATATAGACACTGGGTAGGACAGATGGTCACAGAATGGACTGGACAGTTGATGAGCTGATAAGTGCATGGTGGAGACCTAACTTTGAGCCCCCGCAGTACCCTTACATACCAGCACATATCACTAAGCCCAAGGAGACCAGAAGAATGTACCTAGTACAACTACCGGAGAAGGGTATGTACTGCCCGTATATATATAGCAAGCATTACACATAATTATGAAGTAGGTAAGTGGTGTGTTGAGCTCACTTTGCATTGTAGTAAGCAGGTCTCTCCCAATTCTGTCTTCACAGTTGTCATATTTAAGAGTCGACCTTCAGCCATTCTTTAATCTTCACTCTTTAACAGGGACCCTTTGTTCATTTCTTCGGTTTTAGGCTACAGGGATTTCTCATTTCTTCACATTTAGCAAGGTAGTTCTTCACTTTGTCGCAAACCCCCATCACAGTCATGCCAGCTATTTTACTAAGTAATACAGTTATTATTTCAGCTCTCTTCGCTGTACCAAAGAACTACAAGCTGGTTGCAGCTCCACTCTTTGAACTATATGATAACAGTGGTTGCTATGGACCTGTGATTGCCAGTCTCCCACAGGCACTCAGCAGGTAAGTAGATATTACTAACTCTGCTCCTCCCACTTACTCCTACCTGTTTTACATGTGGATCTGAGGCTTGACGATTTTCTATGTGCTTAGTTCCCATATTTCCTTAATATGCTTGTTCTGCTTGAGAAAATGCTAGCGCAACAGTTGAGATTGAAATTGTTTCAGCTGTTTCGCTGTTCACATATTGCGCATGTTATGGCGCATGTTATGGCGCATGTTATGGCGCATGTTATGGCGCATGCGTCAGTGATTACGTTTGCTATAATGCAAACAAAGCCTTGGTGCATGAGACCCAGATTTTATATGCAGTATATTTTTTTGCAATCACTTTAAATTTAATGTGAAGGCATATTTATAATCACTATCATTTACCATCATCATTATCATTTCATAAATAGTATTAACTATTAAGTGCTTTTCTCCGTAGCATCTAGTGCCAGGCGTTGGAGTGGAGGGATGTTCCATTCTTCTTTCTTCTACGACAATAATTTCCCAATTGTTGAAGCTATTAATAGATTTTAACATTTCACAACATAATTGCACTGTTCTCACGCGATGCTGAAGCCCCTGGGCTTTCCTAAATAGAACTGGCAATTTTAAAAGGTAACCTCTGTATGCACTTTCTTCATAGTTGGGCTAAAACATTTGTTACTAATTAGCAATGTCAGAGTGCACTTTCTGATCAAGCTACCTCAATCTGTTGTACTGGCAGCAACTAGGTTATAGAAAAATTTGAGTGTGAAGCGTCAAGTTGATCTGAAGCTTACTTGGCCAATCAAGTGACACGACACCGGAAGTCAAAGGATTCCTCTGTGAAGAATTCTTAACGCTAAAAGTCACCGTGTGCCTGTTACCTGCTGTGTTCTCAGCAGCATGTAAAATTCCGCATGTGAAGCACATTTCCCTCAAGTAGCTCTGCTATTGGATTACCACCTACAGCAATACAAACCAAAACAAGCTTGCATTTAAAGGTCTAAGTGGCCGAGGTGGTAGCGCGCTTGCCACTCTGGCCTTGCAGCAATGGCGCAGGTTAACTGCAAAGACATGAGTTCTAGTCTCACTTACGACCTGGAGGTTTTTGTCCCGTAGAAGGTTTTTCCTCCTTGCCAGTCGAACTACTAGTAATATCACGCAATGCGCAGTGGGTTTCCCTCGACTAGCTCCTGGTGCTATTGGATTACCACTTAAAACAATATGCTTGGCAAGCACGATATTATTATTATTATTTTTGTTTTAAATTGTATAACGAATTTCGTCTGTTGCAGATTCAACATAGTGTACTCATGAGCCACATAGCTGATATAGACACAGCTCCATGAACAAGGCAAATGAACGCAATACTAGCGCAAATCATTATGTACATAGTAGTGAGCCCTGCCGAATGCTCTGGAGAGAGAGAGAGAGACATCCATTGGCACTTACTTATCCTAAACATTTATGTACAATTTCTGAACAATAAAAATAAGCCGGTAAAAATGACTAGAAGTAAGATGACATATCATATATATCTCTTTTTTTTGGCTATGTTATTTTTATGAGGTCATGTTCTGTTTCTCCAAATGCCCTGCTAGAAGAAATTATTAGCCGACTTTATTTTGGCGTATCATCAGCACAAAACTGAATTAGCGGACTTTACTTTTGGCAAATTTTGAACTATCAAAATTTAAAATCACACAAAGTTGTTTTCTATATAAAACTTTCCAATTTTTCTACTGGTACTAGAACTCTTGAAATTTTTAAAGAAATTAAATATTAGCAGAATTAATTTTTGGTGAACTTTCCTATTGCGAATTTAGCGAAAATTAATTGCAATCAATAATTTCTTCCTGTAGGGTATTTACATGGTCTATAATTTACAAGTCTATAGTTGGAAAACAAATTCCAATGTACGTTCAGCACTAGTTCATATTATGTGAACCCTAATACTGGGTGTTATGATCTCACGTAGCTGAAGGCCATAACTCCCAATTTTAAGGCTCATATTAGCATAGCGTTGACTGAAGTTACTTTGCAGTCATGCATGCTCAGTTTTAGTAAGCTGGTCCATGTTATTCCACCATCTGCAATCATAGTAGTCTGGGAACCCTGTGATAGTGCATACGGCAGGTACATTTGATGATATACGCAAGTATACACAAAATCACACATGTGTACATGTACAGTACATGTATGTGCGCCGTCACTGCTGTGATTTATTGTTTTGAATCTGTAAGGCAGTAAATATGACATATACTTAAAGAATCCGGAGGTTTTATGAGTTATCCACTTTGGGAAGATATGGAAGAATGTAGATGTTGGTAGCAGCATAGTAATGGAAATCTGTACCCAAATAATACACAACACCAGTATCTTTCCCAAATGTACATGTAAATGTAGTTAAATTTGTGATTTCATGTACAATTCCAGTGCAATCAATACATTAGTTTTTTTGGCAGTTTAAAATTGCTGAGTGCATGTTTACATAATAAAATGAAGGACAAAAGCTATAAAAACATGATCTGAATAAACGCATTGGATAGTCTGATAGTCACAGACTAGAGTGGATAAAGGACAACTGGCTAGTAATGGTTCTAAAACCGTCAGCAAGCCATAAGCAGAATGCCCAATCCATGCCCACAGGCAGTCCGCCACCCCTGAGGCCTATCACCATTCCTAATAGGTATGTACTTATTGAACAGCAGTCTAGCCTGGGTTTGGGGTTTGGAGCTCTCAAGCATTCTGCTGGCTGTTCACAAAGTCCTGAACGATTGGAAACCAGGCTATTACCAGCGATGCTTTCGCAAATGTGTCACAATTGACTATCAGGGGATTGGAACTAAAATTTGCCTACTTTCCTATATTACATGTATTGCTATGGATAGTACATTCTTACGTCTGACTAGCCAGGTAACTGCCAGCCTTTCAGACTACACCAGAGAATACGCGTAATCCCACACTAGCAGAGGATGGATAACTTCCTGATGATAGGAGCTACTTGTATGCTGGCTATAGATGATTGCTATATCGATGTAGACCGGATCATGCTTCCTATATCTTGTCAAGATCTACCCAGTTATCCATGGGCTGAGATTATATGGACATTTCAGAATACAGAGACATTGCAATAATTATCCACTTAACTATATTGCAATGCTTCCCATATCTGAACATTCATACATTACTAGCTTTAATCCAATAATTCAATATTGGCTACCATTTGCTAGTGATGGCATTATATCTCAGTATCCTGCAGTTCTAGAGTTCCTGTTAAATTGAACAGATGTATATATTGATACAGTTACTTGTTTCATCTGTTATTACTCACCACTGCTGTATATCTCCAAGGGGCCCATTAACTTTCCTCCTAGTTTGTGCCCCACCAAAGAAATCTCGTTGCCTTGCCATTATTAGTACAATAATAGTCCATTATTGCTACATATCAGATACTACAATCAGGAGGTGAATGCACTTTTTCAGCTGCTGATAATACAGTGCAGCCACAGGAGTGTCCATGTCAGTATTCTATGGATTTACACTAATGTGTGGTATATTGCCTTGGCAGCCCTTGCATAGCTATTATTTCACCACTTGTATTGTGGTGTTTCTTGTTCCACCAAAATATCGATGCTGCTGGGCATGACGTGTATCTGGTTTGCATGGTGCATGCTCTACGTAGTTCATCATTGCGCTTAAAAATAATATACATGTATTAGTGCCCCCCTCCCCGGCCCCCATTTGTGCGGGTTTGCCAGGAAGAACAGTCGTCATACACTCGACATCTCAAAAGCGAGCTAAACTAAATCAAATACTTTGTAATAATTAGACTGAGCGTGCTCCCCCCTGCAGAGCACTTCAGTCCCGAACCGTGCTTGTACATGTAGTTATATATCAATACATACTTGGACGATAATTTAGAGGGAGCTAAGAAAAGCAGTTGAGAAGCATAATGTTGTTATTGGTGGGAAATTAATCACAGACCAGGATATTATCAGGCAGATATGGGTTAGAAGTGCCCACGCTATAATAATTTTCATTAGTTTCCTACTGTACAAGCTAAACTGCTGCATCGAGTGCGTGGAGGAGCCCACGCCTCACAATCACAAGTGATTCTCGAAACAAGGATTGGTTCATTGATTTCTAAATGGCTTAAATCACCAAATTACTAGTGACACATCATCTTACACAGTTCTGTATAGTCTAAACTAGAACTGTCTAGTCTAAACTAGAGTAGAGACTCTTTTCAACCAAGGACTTGGTAGATGCTGAGTTAGTAATTGAGTTGAGTCTACTCCGACTTGCTGTCTTAACCAATGGGTGACCCTTCCACCACGACCTACATGTGCCAATAAACGTAATTTCAATAATAGAATTGCATGTTCTAGGAACACAGCTACGTGTAAAATGCAATTCAGCATTACAAAATGTGTAGATTGTTCAATTCAACCATCAGAATATTGCAGTCTTCGTGCCAGAATCCTTCAATTGCCAACTCTGTAGAGCTGATCATAGTGTTGGTGACACTCTCAGTGTTGATGTCATCATACAGCAACAGACACCAATTTTGGCTGACCAGGCCAATGTCCTCATCATTTGACATAATTGCTTATTGGCAGATACAAGTTGACAGTTACTTTTGTAAACCGCGAGTGATATTTCGCAACTTGAAAATTCATGCGTCCATACATATTATTTTGATATTAACCACCCCAACCTTGTTTCCCAAGCCACAATGGGACAGCTTTGGTTGTTATCAACCCTTGTGCCAGTGTAACCTAGAAGGTTGGGCTCCTTATCACTGAAGCATAGGCCACAGGCACCTACTGTTCTCTAACAAAACTTCACTTCGCAGTTTTGTCGATCTGACTTAGCCAGATACGTATCACTATCAACCAATATCAATTCCATGTCACACTTTTCATTGGTCAGAGAAGATCCATGCCACACTTTTCATTGGTCAGAGAATTTAACTGGCAAATGTGTCATCATGCCTTGATGGCAACACAATATGACATTATGCCGATCGCGTGGGCTCATCGCACATGATGCTACAAAATTGATTTATAAAATGTGTACAATTTAGTTTAGCAGTCAGAACGTGTGTTGTGTGCGTGGGTGTGTCTGTGAATTCCTCAACGCACTGATATTTGTTACGTTTATTTCCAATGTCTAAAACTGTTACAGAAAATGTACCACCGTGACGACAACTACTGAAGTTCTAATGGAAAATCTTAAAACTCAAAACCGTAACCAATATAATTATATATTATTCATACATGTACATTAGATTTTATTCAGTCGTTATTCATTATTGCATTTAACAGTTTGGTCTTCAGTCAGCACCAGAGCCAAGTCTGGATGTAAACATGTAGTAGCGGTAAGCGATCACACTCAATATATAGTTAATTGCAACTTTTCACGATTGACAACAAAATAGCAGCTATGCTTATACAATAGTATTATAATTATTTGACTGATTGTTTTCAAATATACAATTTTTATTTACAAAAAAGATTAATCATGTACACAAAAGTACTAGTACATGCATCACCACTTTCTGGTCTGAGCGGATTGCGGCTGTAGTGGTCTATTAGGCCTCATACCACCCATTAACGGTCCTGAGCCTATCAACGGACGTACTTGAGTTAGAGGCGGTCGATTCTGCATAACGGGTCGATCAAAGACATTGCCAGCATGTGGCCTGTTTTGCAGTTGCCGTGGTATAAAGCCATTGCCAGCTTTATTTTGTTCATTGTTTATAGGTCCACCAATACCAGCTCCAATTTCCATTCTAATATTTTGTGTAAAACCTCGTACTTTATCTTTGAGCGGTGCAGATGATCCTTGGAATGACGTAGACAAGCGAGACTGTTCACCATTGCTACGAATAGAGGAGCTGCTAGTGAGGTCTGTTTGTAAAGAGGCTAATATAGACTCGCTAGTAATAGTATCATTCTTTCTATTGATGCCATGACCATACTCTACAGTTACAGCGGCAGTAGATGTTACAATAGCGCCACTCCTACGCTCATCCTCTATATCATCAGGAAGCGGGTAGCTGGTACAATACTCAGCGTTGTCATTTGGTATTTCAATGTCATTTTGTCTAGAGTTAATACTTTGCTGCCTCGTGTCAATAGGATTCTGTCTGGAGCCCATGCCATGATGCCGGGAGTCCATACCGTGCTGTCTCGAGTCAATACCGTGCTGTCTCGAGTCGAGACCGTGCTGTCTGGGTACCACCGACTGATTGCCACCTGCTGAGTGGTGAGCAGGGTCCATAAGTGGCATGCCACGCCTATCTGATGCAGGATGTGAAGTGTTGTTGTTGCCATAGACATTTCGGTCTGGCGTTAACCTCCTGCTAACCATATTATTATCCATCTGGTCTAAGGGTATAGCCGTTTGTTGCGATCTAAGTTCAGGTGGTATATTTGTGGCATGCTGATCACGTAATTCTGGAGGGATGTTAGACTGTAGAACATTAGATCTCTGTTCCCTAAGTTCGGGCGGTATACTATCTTCTTCTAATGGACCGCCTTGTCTAGCTACTAAACCTAATTGTTTAGTAAGATTTTCTAAAAGCAGTCTCGTTTGTTCATCAATAGTTTCTAGCGGTACATTCAGTTTATCAGCCAAATCTTCCATTGTTGGAGCTTTACCTAAAACAATATAATTCATATGAACACAGACTTTACAAGAGATGCCATAGCCTATGTCCACTACTACAATCAGACTGCGGTCAATAATCTAGTACAGCAAAACGTGTCAATTCATATCATATAAAAATGTACAAGCTATGAATATAGGCAACACCTCCATAATTATAATAACTTACTCCCGAAAATCATGAGGAATATTTCTTACAACTATGGATATTATAGATTTATAGAATGTTAACGTTATTGCAACAATTTGCAGTGCCATGATGACAAGCGTACAGTGTGATTTAGTAATTTAATAAATTTCAAATGGCAAGACATAAGCAGTTGCATTGTAGTAATAATATTTGTGATACAAATTCAGGCAGAAAATATAAAAAGATCAACTGAAAAACTGGTAGTTTATGGTTGGCTAGTAGTCTAAACAATCATGCGACCAGAACCCTACCCAGATTATGGTAGATGGAAACATACACCGGCTACTTTTAAAATATAGCCTAAAATAACCAGTTACGGTAGCAAATGCAAATACTCAGATTTATCCCCTCTTTGCCACATGTGTACAAGAGCAGGTAACTGGCAACGACCAAACAATATGCAACAACATACCCCACTGGAAGAAATTATTAGCGCTTAGGGGACTTGCACAAAATTGAATTTGTGTACTTTATTTTTAGCGAATAATAAAATATTTCGCTGGTTCAATTTTTATATTGAACTAGCGAAATATAAAAATCACACAAAGCTGTTTTCCAAGAAAATCCTTCAAATTTTATTGCTAAAATTAAAAAAAAATTTGACAGAGTTAAAAAGTAGGTGGAATTAAGTTTTGGCCAATTTCCCATTAGTGAAAATTAATTCCAACCAATAATTTCTTCTAGTAGCGTAATAAAAATATTATGCCTCTCTCTCACCCGGTGTTATTAAGCTGGCAATATCAAGTGATCCTAGCATGCTCATGCCTCCTGCGTTACTAAAACCTCTTGTAGCTCCTTTATCAGCCTGTCGACTGATGCCTTCGCTCTGCTTAGGAGGAGCTTGTGAAACTGGTGTAACGGTTTCCGTCTTGGCAGTGGTTGCCTTTTGACTCTGCCGTCTGGAGCTGCTAGAGCTGGACTGTGAGCTAGCGGCAGCTTGTTTTGTAGGTGTGGTACCAGTAGATGAGGAAAACCCCATGTCAAGACCCGGAATAACAGGTTCAGAGGGAGCTTCCATGCCCTGGCTTGAAGATATGCCAATAGTCTAAAATAGAATGCATTTCACAAAAACTTTCCGTATTAGTGTTGGTGTCTCATGTTTTGTTTAACTTTTATCTTCATCAATTTAGAGACAAAGAATGGCCAATTTGGGGTAGCAAACATTTGGGGGTAAGAATGACTAAAAAGTAAGCAAAGGAGAAATCATCCTGGCTGGTGTTCATTAGCACCGCGAATGGAGCGAAGGACCGGTCAGCATGTCAGTGACAGAAAAATAGAAACGATATGAATGAGCATACCCTAGCATGCATAAGTATGTCTTGACTACAATCTATTCTATCGGAAAATGATAGAGATCAGTTTACAACAAGAACGGTATTTATAAATACTATAACCTAGTATCACAAAAATACTCACTTTAGTGCAACCAGAAAGTAATGGAGTACATACTATAATTGTGATACATGTTCATTAGAGGTTCACAATGGCATAGTACAAATATTACAGACATTACAAACTATTCATACTAAAGTAATAAATAATGTATCACAATTTTCGTTGCACTTAAAAGCCCTCAGACGCTCGACCGACTAACAACACCAAAATAACAAGCCATGCTTAATTTACTGGTACAAATCGCAGCACATCAGTGTTGGGTGTAGCAGCATAAGTATCTCTGTGGCAGCTATACTGCTGGTGAGATAAATGTGTTTGAAATTAAAATGTTGGATAATTGTGGTTTAAATTTTGCTGCTACTAAATTATGAGATTGCAAAGCATGGTACTTGCTTGATTAGTTAGTACTGCCACTAAATGTCGTACCTTAATGCCGCTGTCTTTGGATGATGCATTGGGTTGGCTGTCAGTACTGCTCTGCTTGTTGGTGGCAGCAGAGGGATCTCCAGAAGCATTCACCTCGTTTTTGGAGGCCAACAATAGTCTCTCCTTCTTTCTCTTCTTGCTCCACATTTCATGACAATCAATTTGTGGGAGTCTAAGAAATATTACATTCAATGTTGAGGTAACCCTTGCTATATTGTCCTGGATGTAAATGAATGACACTGATATGTCAATGAAAAATACATGCAATAAACAAGCAAGGATGGTAAAAATCGCGGCACCTCACTTGCCACTCGTGATGTTTAGGGTCCGAATCCGGGTATTGGTGAAAAAAAATTTCTACTAAGAATTCTTGCTAATATTGCTAACCCTAAAGTTACTCTTTGGTTTCTGATCAGCAGGTAAAATACCGGTGACCATGTACGTTTCCCTCGACTAATTAAACTATTGCATTGCCATCTAAAACAATACGAACCCAACTAACTAGAAAATCTACAAAGACTACTAGACAAATCTACTAGACTAACTACAAAAATGATATTTTACTACCCGTTTATAACACATCACAGTATGTACGGGTATCACACCTATGGAGCAAATTGCCCCTAGCTCATTCTACCAGCTCTAGTCTAGAAGGTACAGAATCCAAAAGCAGCCAAGACAGAAACCAAATCACAAAATAATATGTCCAAGCCAGTTTTTCGTCTCTACAAAACCAACACAGTTAGTAATATAATTGCAAACTCACCCTGGAGGAATGATTTTGTCTGGGTCCACATTTCTTAGCCACACACTTTGCAAAGCCTCCTCCGCTGTTATTCTCTTTGATGGATCTAGTTTTAACATATTATCTAGCAGGTCAAGAGCTGATGTTGGCATCCTGTAAGGTCAATGTTTGATAGTAAATTATCGGACAATTCAAGGCACCTAGTTCATTGGTCTCATTGATTGCACCGCACCTATTATGTTATCTCATCCAGTTGGAGCAAAGCTAAAATCTCTCAGCTTAACTCTTTCGCTACGGCACGCCGTATCATGCGCCATGGAAACGACACACATGCCTGCTCGCCGTATCATGCGGCGTATGACGATCTCGGAATTGAAATATTCATATCACGAATTCTAACAGGGCTAGAGTCATACTTTTTTTAGTTAGAGAGATAAAGCTTTCAGTTGTGTGCCCATATCAAAATTTCCTAGGAACAAAGGATAGAAATAACGAACCGGGTTGAATCCATTTTCATTTCACTTCCGG